>PVKE010023321.1:0-24754 GCA_004027555.1 Craseonycteris thonglongyai
AAAGCCGGGACGGCTCAGCGGGTTGAGCGCTCGCTTTGAGGCCACGAGGACCGAGGATCGAATCCCGGCTCCGGCCCAGGCAGGACCCACATGCTGAACTGGGGAGTTCCCACAGTTCAGTTCTCTAGCTGTCTCTGTCTCTGTCTCTCTCTCTATCTGTCAAAAGTAAAATAGAAATAAATATGCACTGAAGATAAAAAATAATTACTCTCTATAAATATAAAAAGATATTAAAAAAAACAAACCAAAAAAACCCAGGAAAAACATTATGCTAAGTGACAGAAGCCAGATGGAAAAGACCACATAGTATATGAGTCCATTTATATTAAAAATTCAGAGAAGGCAAATCTATAGAGACAGAAAGATTAGTGGTGGCGGGGTTTGTGCAAATATTGGCTACAAAGAGGAATGAGGGATCTTGCTGGAGTAATGAAAATGTCCTAAAAATGACTCAGTCATGGTTGTACAACTCTGTGAATTCATTACAAATCAATGAATTATACACTTTAAATGGATTAATTTTATTGTTAATTATACCTTAATAAAACTGTTAGAAAAAAATAAGGGCTTTGGTTAGTCTTTTGTTTTGGAACCCTAATACCCAGGATCCTTGGTTCCCTACCCTGCATCATGCACCTGTTTTGCATTTTCACTTTCTTTGTATTCCAATAGAAGCCGAAAAACCAGACCATGCCGCATAAAATGGTGAGCCCCCAAACAAATTCTGAACCAATAGTTAGCCTATCATATTTGAATAGCATGCCTACTATTAATCAAGTCTGAATTATAAGATAAATCAAGACAGTACAATATTTATGTCACACTGTCAAACAAGATGTGTACATATCCACTATCACGTACCCAATGAATTGCTCACACAAACTGCTCTGGTTGCAAAGACCAACCTATGAAACATGAGGGCCACTGTCAATATAACGAGAGAACAGTTACATGGCTGGATACTTCCCAGACAGCCCTCATACATATTGTCCAAACAAGGCTTAGATTACAATGAAGCTTGCAAAAAAAAAAAAAAATTTTTTATTGTTAAATTTATTGGGGTGATATTGATTGATATCAAGTACATTGTTTCCAGATGTACAATTCTACATTACATTGTCTATACATCGCATTATGTGCTCACCACCCAGTGCTTACAAAATATTAATAGTGGAGAAAGTCTATACTGAACATATATATATATTTTTTAAAGAAAACAAGGTAATTTTGTCTGTAAACTAAGAAAAATTGATTTGAAATGTTCATCACTAGGTGGTGACAAACCCAACCTCAGGCAAAGAGAGTGTACCGCTATTTTTAAAAAGGCGGCAATGTTTTGGTGCCTGGTTTCTGCTTTAAGCAGAAGAATGGGACCATCTCCACCTAAAGATTCAGAATTCCTCCTGCCACTAGCACACAGCTACAAACAGACTTCCCCAGTGTCCTTGCACAGGAGGCAATGCACAGTTCCTCATTCTCAAAAGCTGTCTTTAGCAGATTGGATACAGCTGTACAACATCTGGCATTCCACTTTCCATTCACAAACATTGAAAAGGTACAAAGCTCGAGGAATTTGATGTTAAATAAGAGTGGGGAGGTGGGAGAGTGCTATTTTAGGGCACAGCAGGCAAACCCAGTGGAATCCATGTGGTTTTTATCTTACAGTCCAGGAAGGAAGGTGAGAGTGGGCAGTCTGGACTGAAAACCCCAGGCACAGAGTCTTCAAGCTACTCCATGGCTGAGGTCCTATGAACCATTTAGTTGTTTCCTGAAATTTCAGCCTGAATTGTCAGGTTTTATAATTCAATTCCAAGCTCTGATTCACAGTCAGGATCGCAAAGTAAAGCAACACGAAATCTCAAAGGTCACAAGAACTTGACAGTTCACGTACAGCGTTAAGCAAGGAAGGCTGGCATTTTTGGATCCCTGAGACTGGGTCAAGAGGCCAGAGCGGGTACATTTCTGTGCTCACCCTCTCCTCTAACCCCAGGAAGTGGCAAGAGAGACTTTTTAAAATAAGAATAAATCACTAACAGTCTAGAAATGCTGAACTTGCTACAAAAAAGAAAGCAGATAGGACCAGATCGAAGGACAAATCAAATTCAAGGAAAAACACAGTAACGCTGCTAGTTTTAAAGAGTTCTAAGCCTCAAGTCAGTGGGTATGCTATGTGCCAATGACTTTTCTTTTTTTTTTTTTAAGCAAGTAGTACAGAAAAGCTTATAATGAATAACATCTGACCATCTCAATAGATGGAAAAACAGCATTTGATAAAATTTAACAGCCCTTCCTGATTAAACAAAAAATGCAATAAACTAAGGAAGAATAGACTTCTTAATCTAAGAAGGATCAGTGGCAGAAACCTACAACATACATAAGACTTGGAAGCTTCCCCACCAGAGACAGGACCAAAACAAAGTGCCACTATCACGACTGTTATTAAACAAAAAGGCTGTAGACTTCTTTGTGTCTCATAAACTTTATTGATAATGTTATGATTCCTCAAGCAGAAATCTGAACAAGTATCCTGACGGGACCTGAGCAGAACCAGGACATACAAGTCCTCTCTTTGTGAAGAACACTCTGTAAGAGCCTCTGATCTCTGCAACGATCAGGTCTGTTTCTTTAATCATAAAGACGTGGTAGGTGGACTAGATTTCAACAACCAGATCATTGCTCAGGTTTATTCGGACTCAGACCATCCTATTTAAAGAACTACGGTATTTGTTAAGAATGGAACTCTGCTCACCCACGGCTCACAGAAGAATGGTCTAAGAAAGATTCTCTTGCTTCTCCATTCCCTTTTGTTATCTCAAACCACTGCAACTCTTTGCTTTCTTTCCAGCTGCAAAGAGGCAGGTTAGAGAACAGACTTCCTAGCACATTTACAAAGGAAGCAGTACATCCCTGCCTTAGAGAGACGTTTCCATTTTTATATATATTTGCTTTAAAGCTCCTACTTTTCCATGGTCATGGGACAGAAGAACATACTTAGCATGCCCTCTAGCCAGGCTCTGTTTAAAATACTTAGCTCCAATAGGGAGTATTTGGGGGTGGTAGAGAGGGGTTGGAAAGAAGTCTTTGTGAGGAAAGAATCAAGTTCTCTAGTTGTGTGGGAGGGAAGGATTCAGGGGTCAGGCCACACTGAAAGAGCCAGGCTAGTAGCAAAGAGACTCCCCCCAAATGACCTTAAAAATAAAAAATGAGCAGTTTTAAAGCGGGTAGAGGAGGCAAAAGAACTTCTTATCTGCATCCAAACCATGCTCAACTTTAACATTTAGCTTCTGGAAACCCGGGCTGTTTCCCCTCATGAGATATGTCTTCCCACTCCATTTCCACCCTCCACTATCCAAAGCCACAAAAGGATTCCGTCACACTGGAGAACACTGTATTCTGAAGAACATAAAAGCTGCACTTTTTAATAGATTTTCCCCTTCCACTCTGTCTTACGTTCTTTACCTTTATTCCTGTGACAGGAAAAAGGACCTATTTTTGTTAGACATTTTTACTGTAACGGGTGAGTTACTGAGGACGCAGTTAAGCGCCATCCGAGATCCTTCATTCCAAAGGCTCTGGAACACATACAAACAGGATACAGCAAGCCGCTGTGCACATACAAACGCACGCTCTCAGAGCAGCCACAGATGTTTAACAGCTGTCCAGCAAGAGTAAAGTAGAGGAACAGAAGGTAAAACTTGAATTAGCCAAAGAAAATGTAGTGGGAAATCGAAGGAAGAAATATGCAGTTCTTACAGGAAAGTTGGCCAAGGCGCCAGACTATCCTGATGATTCAGATGTAAAAGTGGTTACATCTGCTTTTCAAATGTTTCCAAAAAACGATAAAAAAAAGAAAAGAAAAAAAAACACTTCTGCTTCTACTTTTAAAAATACTGTGTTGCCAAGGACCCATGATTGTCTGTTCCTGGGTCCAGAGCTCTACTCTACCCTTAGAAGCCTTGTATAAGTTATTTAATCTATTATGCCTCAGTTTCCTCATCTGTACAATGGGGCTTATAGTACCTATCATAAGAATTGTTGTGAGAATCACAAGAGAGCTAGTACTCCAAATGCAAAGTGCTTAGCACAACCTCTGGCACATGGCAGACAATAAATGGTAGCCATTGGTATCGTTGCTGCTATTATTATATTACTATTAACATTCTTCACTGAGAAATTTACAAGAGAGATTTCTCCTTAAAGTGCCAGACACCTAAAGCTAAAAACACTTATTTCCATACTACTAAGGGAAAAAGGGAACTTTTTATTTTGGAATTTTTTTTATCTAGGGAGAGCATCAAATGACTAATGCAAACCCCAGACGGAACTTGTCAAAACTAAAAACTGAGAACCTCGATCTGCATTCTACCCAGTTAGCCACCAAATTTAAGGAAAGTTCTGTGTCTTGGAGGCCTGAAATTACAATTTGAAGAATGTTCAGCGCCATGCAATTTATATAACAAAAAGCCAATGAACCTACATGTTCACAATAGGAGACAAGGCATAAATTCAAATGACAAAATACCATGGTAACATTCAGTGACAAGGTAGACCTGACACAGAAGGATGTTTACAATGTAATTACATGAAAAAAGGGTAAGAAACCAAAAGTACATACTATTCCACTCATGTTTTGAAAAATATATACATTCACTCACGGAAAAGTCAAGTTATACAAACCAAAACAGTGATAATGGTAGAATTATAGGTGAATTTTACTCTCCTCTTTTTAACTTTTTGTAAATGTTTAGGAGTTTGTACTTTTACAATCAGAAAAAAAAAACAAAACCACTAATGCTATGTGCATCCTGAAGTAAGAAATTACTTCGTGGTTGAGCAGGTAACATGCAGCACAACATGGTTCTACAACCAGCTTCCCTCAAAATCCTCCTGGGCAGGTCCCCAGCCTGCTGGTTCCTTGGGGTCCTGTAGGCCTCTTCCCCTCTCAACAGTACTAACCACCATTTAATCTAACACAGACACAAGCACAATTCTGACTATTAAAATAAACCAGGAGGCAAGTCAGTTCTCTGACTTTGGGAGTACAACAGTCAGACTCAGGAAGGCCTAGGAGTGGTGGCTGTAGAAGCCAGAAGCACCCAGGGATGAAGTTCACACAGATCCAACTGCTGGGCTTGGAGACATGAGGTTAGCCTTCCCAACAAGAGGGGACAAGGCTCTCTCCCCAACAACTGGTACTCCTGCTTCCTGACCTCTACTTACTTTTTTTAAATACTGCTTACAGTTACAGTTGACATACAATATTGTATTAGTTTCAGGTGTACAACACATTAATTAGACATTTACACAACATATAAATCTAGTGTTCACCTAACACCAGTTATTGCAACACTGACTATATTACCCATGCTATACTCCACATCCCCACAATTACTTTATAACTACCAATTTGTACTTCTTAATCCCCTCCCCCCTACACACATCTCCACAATTCCCCCACAATCCAACAACCATCAAAATGCTCTCTGTATCTTGAGTTTGTTTCTACTGTGCTTGTTCACTTAACCTGTTCTCTAGATTCTACATGTACGTGAAATCATAGCATTTGTCTTTCTGTCTGACATACTCCACTCAGCATAATAACCTCTAGGTCCATCTATGTTTTTGCAGATGGCAATATTTCATTCTTTTTTATAGCTGAGTAATGTTCCATTGTATATACAGTAGACTTTCAGGTAACTGGCACCCATGAGAGTTGGTAGATGCCGATAAATGTAAGTTGACTCTCCGTTAACTGAAACTCAAGCAACCGGCAAAATCTCAAGCAAAATATTTTGCCAGTTGCTTGAGAGTGCTGGTTGTTTGAGTTCCAGTTAATGGAGAGCCTATGTATGTACCACCTCTTCCTCATCCTTTCACTCACTGATGAACACCCAGGCTGCCTCCGTATCTTGGCTACTGTAAGCAATGCTGCAGTGAATATGCGGATGCACATGTCCCTTTGAAGTAGCATCTGGGTTTCTTCGGATAAATACCCAGAAGTAGGATTACTGGGTCCTTGTCTCTTGTTATAGCCTTTGTTTCAAAGTCTCTTTTGTCTGGTATAAGTATTGCTACTCCAGTTTTTCTGTTTGCTTCCATTTTCATGAAATATCTGTTTTCATACCTTTGCTTTCAGTTTGTGTATGTCTTTCAGTCTGAAGGGAGTCTCTTACAGACAGCATATGTAAGGGTCTTGTTTTCTTACCCATCAGACACCCTATTTTTTGATTGGAGCAATTAATCCATTTACATTTAAAGTAACTGTCCATAGATTTGTTGTTACTGCAATTTTATGACTCATATTTTTTACTTTATTTCCTCCTTATTCTTAAAAAAATCCCTTTAGAGGATGCTAGGATACCTCAGCAAGTTAATACAAATCTACCATGGTTTAAAGAAATTCTGAAATGTTTGTATAGATAGGATAGATTGTTGATGAGGCTGTGGGAGATCAAGCAGTCTATCACATTGCTGGTGGAAATAAAAAATAGTGAATGGGTGTGGAGGGAAGTCTGGTAACGTCTACCAACATTTCAAATCCATCTCTCATTTGGCTCAGGAATTCCACTTCTGAAAATTTTTCTCTCAGATAAATTTGCACAAAATGGCATATTCACAAGGCTATTTATTGCAACATAATATCAAAAGATCAGATACAACCAAGTGTCCATCAATAAGGTGCTGGTTAAATAAACTAGTACGCCCACACGATGGACTATGCCGGGGGTTCCGAACCTATGGCACGCGTGCCCAAAGTGGCATGCGGAGCAATTATTTTGGCACGCGGAATTATTTTTTGTTATAAAAACATCCTATGCCTCTTATAGACATAAAAATAATCGATACCTCTATCTCACTCGATGGGTTGGCATGCGAGTCGAGCAAGTATACTCTTATTTAATAAACTTTGGCACTCAATCGCCAAAAGGTTTGCCACCCCTGAGGACTATGCTATATATATAGCTGTTAAAAGGCATGTGTGTGTATGTGGGGGGGAGCACTCCCAAGAAATTAAATAAAAAAGACAAGGTATGAGAGAAACCAGTGATAAAAATTTCTATTTTTATTGTAACTGCATATATAAACATTGTAAGGCTAATATGAAAATAACTATTTCTAAGAAGCAGGACAGGGAGAGCACCCTTGTACAAGGAAGGAAGGGCATGGAGCAGGGCTACTGTCCTACACATCAACAAAACTGCCCAGAGCTCAGGGACAGAGCAAGCAGCTCTGACTCACAGATATTCTCAGTCAAGCTAAACCAACACATCCTGCCCACTGATCCCACATACCTCCACCCCTATTGCTCTGAGGCAGCCCCTGTGCTATGATTCCAGAGTGGACCAAAGGCCACCAACCCCCAGGCTGCTGCAGAGGCCTGCAGTTCTCATGAAAGAGAGCCAGAAGACAGAGAACCAAGTCCACGCAGGTTCCCTGGTTTTCCATCTTTGTGCCCTACTAGAATTTTTCAAGTGGTTACCTTTAAATGTTTTCAACCAAACGTTTTTCTAATTATCAATGTCCGAAATAAAACAGTAGAATCCCCCTTTGTAAGAAGACAAGCAAGGCTTTTACTTTCTCCCACCCCTCCTCTCCTCTCCCACCACCCAATTCTCAGCTTCTATTAGCCAACCTTGGCCCCACATTTATTACTGCTGGCTTTGTCATAGAATAACTGGGGTTTGTTTTTTTCATTCTATATCTCCTCTTTCAAGAATTATTTACAACATTTGAATTTTGATTTGTAACCAAGTTTATAATCATTTAGACTTAAATTTGTTTAAATGATTTCAATTCAACATCAGTTTTATTTTATATCCCAACTTTCCCCTATCTAATTCAATTCATCTTTTAGGGGACTGGAATACATCTTTGAAAGAGTGTTTTTCAAGCGCAATTCACAGATGGTATATCAGGAAGTTTTAGGTGCAAATAGCAGGAAGAAAGCTCAAATGGCCTTGAAGATTAAGAAATCGTTTGGCTAGCACAATTTAAATGCAAAGGTAGAGTGAGCACCCACCAAAGGCAGCGTGCTAGATCTGACATCTTGCACCTTTAGAAAACACCTTTCTGTTGCCTTCACAAATTAACAATTATTGTGATCATTTAATTCTTGGTTGCAACCTTTTATTCTCAAAACTCTCAGCTTCACTCACTATCTTCTGGCAATGTTGTAGAAAAGTCTAAAACCATCCAATTTTTCATTCTTTGTAAGAAGTCTTTCCTGTTCTCTGCTGACTGGCAGTTTGTGGAGTACTTTCTTCATTCATGAAATTAAAATATTTCACCAGCATACTTGTCCAGTTGTTCTTCCCACTAACTTCATCTACTACAGAATGAGCCCTTTCAACAGACAGAAGCACTTGGTGGGTGGGTTGGTTTGTTTTTTTCAGCTCAAAGATACTTTTTTTTTCCCATTGTATCTTTGATTACTATTTCTATTTGTTTTGGCAGCTCCTTCAGGAACAACACTTATTACCATCACAGCACTAATTTAACTTTCTACATTGTAATTTTTGCTTTCAATGGATCCTCATGAAGTTCAAAATTCTGCAAATACAATTAGTATCATTATAGTTATCTTTCTCTCACTTTAGTTTTCAGGTTAGCCTATTATCTCATCTTTCAATCACTTATTTCAGTCTTTCTTGAACTTTGGGGGTAAACAGCATAAAGCAGATTCAACCTGAAATTTACTTCTACTTTTTTTTTCTTTATGGTTTTTGACAGAGAGATACAGAGACAGAGAGAGAAGAGGGAAGGCCCAGAGCAGTCTCCATAGTTGCACATCATTGGTTTTTCCACATAGTTTCACTCCACAGGCAGGTGCGGGGCTGCACAGGGCAGGAACTGGGCTGGGGTCTCATCTGGGTGAGAACTGAACTGGGGGCACTCCCCAGTTCAGCATATGGGTCTGCATGGGCCGGGGCTCGATCCTCAGTCCCCGGGGCTGCAAAGTGAGTGCTTAGCCCACTGAGCCATCCCAGCTTACCCTACTTCTACTTTCTATAATTAATCTCTTTCAAAACTGTACTTTTCCTCTGCCTTAAAAACTGTTCCCCTTCCTTATTTTATTTTGGCCATGTGTTGCGCTTCTCTTTTTATTTATTATTGAATAATGATATCCAGGCCCAATTTTTCCCCAAAACAGAATGGCTGGTTCTCCTTAGGATGCTAAGTTTGGTGGGCTTTTTCTAGCTCTAAGTGTGTAATTGGAGAGCTGACATATATATATAAATTGGATTACCCATTCATAGGTGGCCCGGCTTCAAAGGATCATCTCTGTAAATCTGCTTCCCTGGGAATCTATCCTGTTGGCCCTGTGATCTAGTTTCTGCACAAAATTCTGTCTGGGGTGGTTTCTGTTCCAGAAGATGAGGTGCTATGCACTGCACCTGGGGGGCACGGCTGCAGAGCCAGAGAGAAGCCCACCTATTTTGAGTATGCTGAAGCGTGTGTGTCCTCTGGCCTCCCGAGTCAGCTGCTCCAGACACTGTTGCTACACAGCAGCAAGACCACCCCTCACTCCCTGTGGTCACGTGCTATCACCAGGCTTCATTTTTCTCTTCTCCCCCAAACTAGTAGAGCCAATAGCATGTCCTCTTACATTTCTCAAAACATGCAAAGTTCTCAGGAAATAAGAGTGATGAGTCAGTCCCCAGTATTTCTTCATTCTGATCCCACTGCTCATGAGTCAGTTTTTCACTTATTTTCTTTCTCAGGTATTTGCAACAGGTTCTGGTGATTCAAGGAAGGAGGGGTATGAAGTTAGATAAACATTACTGTTCAAGTCAAATCTTCCTTGTAAGCCTTCAATGATCATTTTTTAAAGTGTTCTTTCTTTTGGAGTCAACAATATTTGTATAAAAGTTGTGTATTGAATTTCCTCTTCCGTGTTGATGAGTTTTTTCATCCCTTTGGAGGTTCTTGTTGTCTATGTATTTTACAGTGAGATTCTGCTGGTTGCATGGTTTGCTCTAGTGTTGTCTGTGGGTACCTTCTCTCATTGAATTTCCCTCTTGAGTGGGAAGGTTCATTATATTCTGTTTCTTCTTTTTGTTTGTTTTTTCATTTTTGTTTTTGACAGAGAGAGAGAAGGGGGAAGGTCAAGAGCAGTCTCCATAGTTGCACGTCATTCGTTTTTCTACATAGTTTCATTCCACAGGTGGGCGCAGAGCGCGCAGGGCAGGAACTGGCCAGGGGCCTCCCACATGAAAAGCACTCCCTAATCAGGGCATCCCATATAAGAAGCTCACCCCGCTGAGAACCAAACTGGAGGCACATCCCAGTTCAGCATATGGGTCCACACAGGCCGGGGCTGGGATTCGATCCTTGAACCCCTGGGCTGCAAGATGAGTGCTCAACCCTCCGAGCCATCCTGCCTTCCCTACATTCTCTGTTTTAAGAGCAAAGCCTCTCCACTGGCAGGCTTTACTTCAAGATAAAAAATCAGGGAACTAGGCTTTGGGCTAAAAAGCCCTATAAGACAGAAAAAAAAACGTTTTACTTGGGGTGCTGGTACACACCCATGGTGCAAGCAGAGAATTCAATCTCTATAAACACCTGCCTGAGGATAACATGTTATTAGCTGTCTGCCTCAAAGGCAAGGAGAGAGAGAAGGGCAGGGACAGAACACTCAGGCAGTATCCTCATGGCAGATTTGGAACTCTCCTCACTGGTAGCCACTTCTACAGGCTTCCCCTCGCCTCCATACACCGCCACTCTCGGAGCAGGGGCCCCCTCTGAGGAGTGGCCAGGAGCTCCTGCTTACTGTAAATCTTCATTCTTTTTTACCAGCTTACAGGTATCCAATTTATTTTCTTTTTTTGTATCCAATCTCTCGTTTCTTCCCAAAGTTTTAATGACTCTCTCCTTTACTGAAGGCCCCTTCCTAGTCCCTGCTGCTAGGCATTTCCTATCATTTGCTGGGATTTCTGGTTGAATGGAGGGTGAATGCCTGGTCTCAGGTGTACCACTGGGCTCACACTGGCAACACCTGTGGGTGTGTGACAAATAGCTCTTCATGCTCCTATTAACAGATTTCAGTACAGCTTCCTAGGAAACTGAGCTTCTTGACCCCACACATTGGTCTTCAGAGAAAGTAAACATTTTCTACAAGACAACAGGGTACTACTCTGGATGCAACTATGCCTGACATTATAAATTAAGGATCATGACAGCAAGGACTCCATTCAGACCTTCTCCAAATAATGAGGTTGGAGTAAACTTTAATTTTTTTCACTGGGAAGAAAACACAGGCAAACCAAAAAACCTTCATTCAAAACAGCACACAAGCCACAGATTCAACCACGTGATAGAGGTGAGCAAAATCTTTCTCACCACTACACCACTAAAACCAATCCAAGTCTCAGTTCTACTCAGAAAAAGCAGAGGTACTTTCTACTGAATCACGTTACAATGTAGATGAACCTGGAAAACTGAATCATGCTACAGCATGGAAGAACCTAACAAAGGAAAGAAACCAGACACAAAAGGCCACACATTATTATCTGATGTTATTTACATGAAATATTCAGAGTAGGCAAATTCATAGAAACAGAAAGTAGATTAGTAGTTGCCAGCAGCTAGGGAGAATGACTACTAATGGGAACAGGGCTTCTCTTTGAGGTGATAAAAATGTTTAAAAACTTAGGTTGACTTTATGAACATACCAAAACCCACTGAACTGTATATTTTCAAGGAGTGACTATTATGTTATGTGACTTATAGTTTAATTCTTTTTAAAAAGAGAATGTGTCTGGGAAGCCGGGATGGCTCAGTGGATTAGGCACTCACTTTGCAGCCCCAGGGACTGAGGATCGAATCCCGGCCCTGGCCCGTGTGGACCCATATGCTGAACTGGGGAGTGCCCCCAGTTCAGTTCTCACTGGGGCAAAGCCCCAGCCCAGTTCTTGCCCTGTGCAGCCTCGCTCACCTGTGGAATGAAACTATGTGGAAAAACCAATGATGTGCAACTATGGAGACTGTTCTGGGCCCTCCCCCTTCTCTCTCTGACTCTGTATCTCTCTCTCTGTCAAAAACAATAAATAAATCTTTAAAAAAAACAAAAAGAAGAGAAAATGTGGTATTTTATTACCATATCAGACTCAAGGCTCACAGTCCTTCATTCCTGTAAAAACAGTAGATGAAACAATTCAAGAGTGTAAGGGCCTCTGATACCATACAAAGCAACAAACCTAAGATGCTACCAGAGTACCGTATTCTTAAGTTAAAAAAAAAGAAAAAAAACCTATTAGTCAAAATGGGGCAGGAGAGAGAGAAGACGTTTAAGTTTCTTGAAAGGTTACAAAAATGTTTCTTTCAGTTGGAGGGAGAAAATAGTAACTTATGAGAACCCAGGAGACTGAATTGCCCTAGTATAAAACCGGCAAGGATCCTTCAAAAACTATCGTTCCTGTTGGTACAGATAGAACAGTGATCTGTGAAAGAGAACAAAGTTCTCTTAAATTTGTTGTGGTACTCACTATGTCCACTCATGTGCCACGAGTTAATTTTTCCTATAAAATTTAAATAGCCTAAGACAATAAACAATATTTTTGTGCTAAATAATATATTTATTATTGATGCCCTGAACCATAGAAATGTAAAGAGATCATTTAACAGTAGTGTATGGAATTTCAAGGAAACTTGTCAATAAAATCCAATCTTAAAAGAACTCAGAAGATTATTGCATGATTTCTTCACAAGGCAGCACTGGTCTCAAATAGCCCCCAAACAGGATGTCTGGCTACAATTAGAAGAAATCTGAGAAACCTGACCTTCTTAACATAAAAAAAAAAAATGTTCAAGACACACAAGTAATATGAAAAATCACTGGTCTTATGATCATTACATTTATCACAAAAACTATTTTGAAACACATACTTATCTTCTGCTTGAGGGTGATGATATATACTTACAGAGTTGATCAAAGATGCAAAGCTTTTATAGCAATGACATCAAGCAGACCGCAAATTTGAAATTTAATTTGACTGAACTGCTGAAATTTGAAAAATTTTTTAAAGATTTATTTTGTTTTTGACAGACCAACAAAGAGAAAAGGGGGAGGGGCCAGAGCAGTCTCCATAGTTGTACGTCGTCAGTTTTTGACATGGTTTCATTCCACACAGGTGGAGGGGAGGGGGGCCTCCCACATGGGAGGCACACCCCCGAGAGCTGGGGGCTAAACTGCGGGTCTCCCACATGGGAATTTCACCCTGGCAAGAATCTAACTGGGGGCCAACCACATGGGAAGCACACTCCAGTTCAGCATACGGGTCTCCATAGGCTGGGGCTGGGCCTCAATCTTCGGACTCCAGGGCTGCAAAGTGAACAGTTAACCTGCTAAACTATCCCAGCTTCCACAAAATTTGAAATTTAATGTGACTGAAATGCATAAATATGAGCACTGCTGGACGACCTAGGAAAAGAGAACATGGTTCCCTTTCACAGGCTGCTGCCACCTCTGTACAAGTGTGACAACATTTGGAGGAGTCCTACACTAGGAGGTTAAAGGCCTCTGGCTTCTCAGTTACTATTTTCTGTTTCCCACTGAAAGCAACATGTTGGCCTCAGGTATATTCTCTGGTTAGATGGTTATGTACACAACATGATTAAAAGGGAAAAACCAAAATGCCCACAAGACTAGTCACAAACAAAATGAGTACTTCAGGGTGGAATCTAAATCAGTCATCTGAAAGGGAGACTCCTAAAGCCTGCCCTGTTTCTTAAATACTTTTATAGAGTGTCATTTTTTTCCCACCCTGCCCTTTCCTTTATTGAATTTTCATACAATGAGTTTGCTATGACCATCACCGGAAATACTAACAAAAACAAAAGAGTTACAGCTGGATCCTGTATTAATCTCAGCTGCAACTGAAGCTTAAAAATGTTTAAGGCCAATAGGAAAGCGTTGTGTGAGGAAAGAAGAAATAGACCTGCTCCTGAGAGATTTAAGGTTTGTTCTTCATCCAAAGACCTGGCAGCAAAAGCATCTCTTTTGTATTATGTAAATATCATTTGTCTTACTAAATTTTCCAATTCTAAAGTTCATTTCTTTATAAAGTCATGGCCAAGTATTAAAATCCTTACTACGTTAGGCCAGATAACTAACCACCTCCATATGTGGGTAGGACTACCAAACCACTGTGCGTATCTGTTCCAAGTTCACCCACGCACATATTCCACTGACATCTGAGCTGTTTAGTAACTCCTTTTGGTTACCAACCTAATCCACATTTACCAAAGAACAAGAAAAAAATAAATGTGACTTTGACCTTGAATCAAGTAGATGATTTTAACTTTTTTTTTTTTAATGATACTAAAGAAACCAAAGTACTCTCTCTTCTGTTTATACATGCAACCTAGAATACAGAATGCAAATATATAACAATATTAGGCAACCAGCCTGGACTCTTCAAAAAAGTTACCATAAAAAAAAATTTTTTTTATAAGATTAAGGAGACATAACTAAATACAGGTGGAAACCCTGATTAACATCTAGATAGGCAAGAAAAACAGCTATAGAAGACATTTTGAGAACTGGGGAAAGCAGAATCTGGACTATATGTGAAATGATACTATGGAGTTACTGTTAAATTTTCTTAAGTATGGTAATGGCTGTGGTTAAGTACGAGTATGTCCTTAGGAGATAGATGAATGTTATGTATTTAGGGATAAACTGTTATGATGTATGTAACTTTCAAATAGTTCAACCAAAAAAAAAAAAAGTTGTAGTATGTACTAGAGAGAAAGAAAGCAAATGTGGCAAAATGTTAGTTAGCAACTGGTGAATTTTGGTGAAAAATATATAGGTATTGATTGCAATCTTCTTCCAATTTTTCTGTAGGTTTAAAAGTTTTCAAAATACAAAGTTGGGGAAGATATAATAATCATATTGCCCATCATCAGTTATTCCTAAGCCCAAATACAACAGTTCTTCCAAATCACTCTGTTTAGTATACAAATGTGAGCAAGGGGCTTAATATTGATGACTTCAGTTTTAAATACCTGCTAATTGTTTGGGATATTTGTTTTTATTTTTACTTTTTTTAAGATTTATTTTATTGTTTGAGAGAAGTGGGGAGGGCCCAGAGCAGTCTCCATAGTTGTACATCATTAGTTGTGACATGGTTTCATTCCACACAGGTGGATGTGGGGCTGCGCGGGGCAGGAACTGAACCAGGGGCCTCCCACATGGGAGATGAGAACCTTTGCCGCAGTGCCAACCCAGTGGTTACCAGTTGCATCACACTTCAGCATATGGGTTTGCACAGGCCAGGGCCAGGAATTGAGTCCCAGACCTCATAATTGCAAGGCAAATACTCAACCACTGAACTATTCCGGCATCACCTGTTTGAAATTCTTGATGAATTCCTCATGAAATAATTTCAGTTGGGTTTTTTAATGTCTGTTTTGCATATGAGAAGATTGACATTTAAGAAGATTCAGCAATTTACACAATGATTCTAGGCTGGAAATGCCAGAGCTGCATATATTTACTAAAAAATATGTCAACAACAAATAACAGGTCAGATGTTTAAACAACATATGTAAATATACATAACATAGATAAATTCTCAGAACAAACCATTAACATTACAGTTGACTGCTTTCTGCCCTCAACTGGGGGAATTATCTGAAATATCCTTCAATGGCTGTCCTGATATTACAAACGGGCCAAAATTCTGACATCTTTATTCCCACAGACCACAAGGGAGAAGGGGGCCTGTCCAATCCCACAGGACTAAAATTACTTGGGAAGGAATGGCCGTGTGGTTATCTCAGGCATGACTCATCCCAACGAAGTCAGCCACGAAGCCCTGGCTGAGGACAAGAAGGCAGCCCACCACCGTGCTTTGAGCTTCAAGGAATCCAGGGTTCCAGATTCCAATGAATGGATGAAAGTAACGGTCTTGGGAGGGAGGAAGGGAGGAAGAGGCATGTTTAGGGACATTAGGAAAAAAAAGAACTTCAATAAAACATACAGAAACAATCTCATAAAATTAACTGCTATATTAAAAGACAGAGTCCCTCTCCAGCACCTCGGGAAGAGGTTCGGATTAGTATCACCAAGCTTGGAATAACCTTTTTAACCAGTGAAAGCTGGAATGGCCCTGTCAGTAACTTTACAAGCTTAATTAAGGAAATGGTTGTCCTGTCAAATATGTTCCTGAAATGCCCAGTCACCGATCTCACCATGTTTCTTGACTGCTAAAACCATGCTAAGGTGATTAGAAAAGTTCTATCTGGCAGCCAGTGATGGACCAGTGGCCCGGGCAGTGGGCCCAGGTCACGCTCCCAACCTCAGCACTCCAGGGCAGGCCTGCACCCAATCGCAAGGCAGCTGGAGGGCCTGGGATGCAGACTTTTCTCCCAAGAGTGAAATGCTTTTTAACCCTACCTCAACTCTTCACAGGTAAAATGGAAAAGGGAAATAAAATGTCTAATAAAAAATGAGCCAGAACACTTCTGAAATAGTCTTCATTATCTCTGCACGCAGGATAATCTGCTCTTTGCCAGGACTATAATACCTGATGGGAAGAGAGGCAAAAAGGGGGGGTCCTGGGAGGAACCTCTGTGGTGGAGGGACAAGGGTGGAAGCAGTGTGGAAGGTAACAGAGACTCAAGTCCTAAAGCCAAATGTCTAAGCACTAATAGCAGCAGAACCCTGGGGAAATATCCCAGTTTATTTCTTTTCAGACTTAAAAAATAACATTAGTCATGCTCTGCATGTCCAGCCAAATTACTGGGCATCTGTGAGGCAGAACGACTGGGGGGTGTCAAACTAGCCTGGGACACAAATGCACTGGATTCTGCTCCCTCTGTCTGCTCGCCACCAGGAGGGAACACCAACAGGATAAGGTCTAATGAGCGACATTTTAGTACCTAAAGACTAGACTGACCATAGGAAGTTAAGAAGACATCTGACTTTCCTCTGTAAAAATAAAAACAGGGGATGCTGTGATGGCTCAGCGGGTTGACTGCCCATCTTGTGGCCCTGGCCCAAGCAGACTCATGTGCTGAACCGGGGTGAGCCTCCTATGTGGGAGGCCCCAGTTCACTCCTGGCTCACAGGGGCATGCCTCCCATATGGGAGGCCCCCGGCCCCATTTCTGTCCTGCGTAGCCCCATGACCACCTGTGGAATGAAACTATGAAGAAAACTGATGAGGTACAACTATGGAAACTGCTCTGGGCCCTCCCCCTTCTCTCAGTCTGTCAGAAACAATAAAAATGGGGAAGCCGGGATGGCTCAGTGGGTTAAGCGCTCACTTTGCAGCGCCGGGGACAGAGGATCGAATCCCAGCCCCGGGCCGTGCGGAACCATGTGCTGAACTGGGGAGCTCCTCCAGTTCAGTTCTCTCTCTGTTTCTGTCTCTGTATCTTTCTCTCTCTGTCAAAAAATTAATAAAATTAAAAAAAAATTAAAAAAAATTAAAATAAATCTTAAAAACAACAACAAAACAAAAAAAAACAACAACACCATGGTAACTATGTGACAAGTATACAGCTTTAAAATAACCACTATTTTCAATGATAAAGTTTTAAAGACACATTATTTTGGGGAATCCACAGCAGATATTCTGTGATTCCCAAGAAAATGTAACCTCTTGGAAGAACACTTATCCAATATTAGTTTCCTTTTAACACAAGCCAATGAAAGGCATCACTTTATTCTCAGGATGTCTCATGCTCTCAGGAGTGTGGTCAGATACTGAGTTAAAAGTCGGCGATCACTATTCTCCCACACTTAGGACACATGGCCTCATCGTGTGAACAGGACACACATTTGAAAATCACGAACACTGTCCACTTTTCCCATGCTCTAACATAAACAAAAATGAATTCATTTTTGTCTCAATTCAAAAAAATTTTAATCTAATTACTGAAACTTGGGAAAAAACCTTCTTGATCATTTCCTCTCTGCTAAAAACTGAAAGTCCTGTCTTCTAACGGAATATTTAAAAGGCCAATGTCTACTACTTTCAATTACATTTAAAAAAAATACTCATGTTAAAATAAATATAATCATATGGGATCGCCAAATGAAACTATTAACTGATGAAAATAGTTTTATTAAAAGTATTAATCTCAAAAAGAAAATATAACCTAACTCAATTCTTCAAGTGATAAATATATATGCTTCGTGAACACTTGTGGAAGAGAAAAGAGGTGTTTCCCCTTTGTACTCTATGGTGGTGAGATCCTCAGTGAGTGAATGAGACAAACTGATCTGCTGCAACAGCCAGTCTTAGGCAAGAGGCCTCGGCTCCTAGTTACAGAAAATCTCTACCCAGCCATGTAAACAAGATCTTTACTGTCCAGCACAACAGGAAATGTGGAGACAGAGAGGCTCCTGGGTGAGTGAAATTCATCAGCTCAATCACATGATCAAGAATCCAGCTGGTCAGGAAAGACGGGATGGCTCACTGGGTTAAGCGCTCACTTTGCAGCCCTGGGGACCAAGGATCGAATCCCTGCCCCGGCCCGTGGGGACCCATATGCTGAACTGGGGAGTGCCCCCAGTTTGGTTCTCACCGGGGTGAGACCCCAGCCCAGTTCCTGCCCTGTGCAGCCCCACGCCCACCTGTGGAGTGAAACTATGTGGAAAAGCCAATGATGTGCAACTATGGAGACTGTTCTGGGCCCTCCCCCTTCTGTCTCTCTCTGTCAAAAACAATAAAAATAAATCTTTAAAAGAATCCAGCTGGTCATCTTCAGCGTCCAGACTTGGAACTGAACAGACTTAAGGGACATTATAAATGTAAGTTGGCTACACAACCAGGCCCCAAAAAGTCCATCATAAGAAAAGGAACTGTTTCTTCCTTGTCTATTGTTCTAAGGAAGACACCTTTCAGAGATGAACCCCAGCAGACTGCCTCTCACAGCTCACTGGCCAGACAGACTTAGGTTAGGGCACCCCTCCTCTAATCAGTGATAAGGAAAAAGAGATTGCCTGAGGCCTGGTTTAAACCATTTAAGATCACTTTTGTGTGCTGATAAGGTCCTCTTCCCCATGAGTAGACATCTGAACAAATCAGGTTCTTTACAAGGAAGAAAGGAGTGATAAATGTGTGGTAGGGGACCAACAGTGTCTGTCACAGAGTCCATGACAATGGACACAACATGCATGGCAATGGACACAACATGCATGGCAATGGGAGAAGAAATATGCAGCTTGATCACTCCTTCCCCCAAAACATCTAGATCCCATTCTACAGTTTGAAATCAAGGGTTGTTATTTAAACATTACATTTTATAGAAAACAATCTTTAATATTAAAAAATATCTACCAGCCACCCCAGTACTCAAATCAACTATAGAAATAGCTAAATAGTTAATGCTTTAATGAATCCTCACATTATCAAATTGTGGTTTTAAAGAACCTCCAGAATGTAAAATAATAAATGCAACCCAGATGTTTGCTAAAAAATGAAAACAAGATTGTTTTTACTTCATAGCAACCAAATAGGTCAACCCATTTCCTCCTTCAGAGAATTCTCAGAGGACCACAAACTCCACTCCAAGAGCATGTGTTTCATATGTATCTGTCCACAGAAAAAGGAAACTCTGCTGTCCAAAATAAACAGAGGATATATGTTCCCATAAAAGTGGATTCGAAAACTGTAGTAAAGCTGATTCTACAAGTTGCCAAACATCTGGATGAAAACTCAAAAAAAAAAATCACTAATTACCTAGATATTGGAAAGTATTTTTCAGTCATAATTAAAATGCTCAGTTTTATAGCAAACTGATGTTTTTATTTAATTATAAAAATATTTTTTTCAAAAAGAGAAAGAGTACAGTAATTAAAAATAGCCCTGCTGAGGGGGAAGCCAGGATGGCTCAGTGGGTTAGGCACTTACTTTGCAGCCCCGGGGACCAAGGATCAAATCCCGGCCCTGGCCTGTGTGGACCCATATGCTGAACTGGACAGTGCACCCTGTTCAGTTCTCACCGGGGTGCAGCCCCACCCACCTGTGGAATGAAACTATGTGGAAAAACCAATGATGTGCAACTATGGAGACTGTTCTGGGCCCTCCCCCTTCTCTCTGTCTCTGACTCTGTCTCTCTCTCTGTCAAAAACAATAAATAAATCTTAAAAAAATATATATATATAGCGCTGATGAGAGTTTCAGATAGGAACTCACTTTCTCCTATTTGAACAGTGTTCCTGGTGGCTTATTAAAAACTAACTCAGCTAAAAGTAAATTTGCTTTGCAAAAGTAAATTACAAAACCTTCTTAGCCAACTAAATTGACTCAGGTGAGTCTTCTCTAATATTTACATAATACTGAAAGACATTAATGCAAAGTTATGTGCCTTCAGAACTGTCTCCAGCCACATAAGACACCACAGGATCTCAAGCCTATTCTGTCCCATCAACTGGGGAACTGACACTAACTATAAAACATTTACAAGTTTAACTCCAAAAACCAGGATGGAGAGCCATGTGTTTCCTACTCTAATTTAAATAATTTACTCTTTCCCCCAACTTCAAAATACTTCTTACATTTTAAGCAGCCTTTAGGATAATTTGGAAAAAAAAACTATTTTTTCATTTCACTTTACTTCAAAAGTTTCAATAGTCCTATATTACAAAATGATAAACCTGCTTCCTAAAGGATCTGCCAATAGTTTTTAAAACCAATCTCTCAGGGAAGCAGGGACACTCAGAGGGTTAAGTGCTCAATTTGCAACCCTAGGGATCGAGGATCAAGTCCTGGCCCTGACCTATGCGGACCCACATGATGAACTGGGGTGTGCTTCCCATGTGGGAGGTCCCCAGCTCAGTACCCGCTCTGCACGGTCCCTGCCCACTTGTGTGGAACAAAACCATGTTGAAAACTAATGACGTACAACTATAGACTGCTCTGAATCCTCCCCCTTCTCTCTGTCTGTCTGTCAAAAACAATAAAATCTTTAAACAAAAAGGAAAAAAAGCAATCTCTTATACTACATGTGAGCATGCAAACAGCATTACTATTTCCACCAGCTGATATGAATTACTACTGGTCCTCTAACAAAATGGTTTATTGAGAAATGCTCAGTTACCTCCCCTCACTAAGCCCTCAGCACTCCAGCTTTGCGAGTCTCACAACCTGGCAAACCTGCACTTAAGAGCCATGGCACATGCCTTCCCTCTCCCCATCCACTTCTGAACCCACTCCAGTCTTGCTGGCGCCCTACTTTGCACCAGACTGATTTTCCTAAGGTCACCAAATCCAGTAGACCCTTCTCTATCTCATTTTAATCCACTTTTCAATAGCATTCAACACAGCTGGCCACTTTCTTTTTTTTTAAAGATTTTTTTTTTTTTAAGATTTATTTTTATTTATTTTATTGTTTTTGACACAGAGAGAGAGAGAGAGACAGAGACAGAGAGAGAACTGAACTGGGGACACTCCCCAGTTCAGCATATGGTTCGGCACGGGCCAGAGCCAGGATTCGATCCTCGGTCCCCGGCGCTGCAATGTGAGCGCTTAACCCACTGAGCCATCCCGGCTTCCCCACAGCTGGCCACTTTCAAACACTCCTCTCCCTTAACGTCTGCAACACCACACAAAATTTAAGGTTTCCTCAACTCACTGGTTACTGTTTTTCATCTCCTTTACTGGGCTGTCTTCAGTCCTGGGATTTTTTTCTTTCTCTCAACTCTGTCCCCTAAGTGATCTCCTTCATCCATTCCCATGAATTAAAATGAATTAAAGTCTTCCTGATGTTTATCTCCTACCCAGACCGGTCTTCTAAGTAGCAGACTCAGATAACTACTGCCTGCCTACCATCTCCACTGGGATCTCTCACAAACAAGTTCAAGTTTAAATGTCAAAACTGAACTCCCAAGATTCCGCTTCCAATAAAAGCTGACTAGTTTAGTGCAGACCAACCCTTCCGCCAAGAACAAATTAAAAAGCTGAACAAATTATAAGAAACAACTGCCTGAAAGTATCAGAGAACTACCAATGCAGTGAGGGCTTAGGAGTCAAGATCCTAGAGAGACAAGTACAGAGAGGTGAGCCTCAAAATCTGAACCACTTTTCTTGAGACATTTGCCAATTTACAGCAGAAGCTGAAAAGCCAAACGCTAAGCAGAAACAAATGGTGAGAATCTGAGAAGGCCAGCAGAATCTCCAGCAGTCTTAGGAAACTAGGGGGACAAAAATTAGAGCTGAGGGGCTGCCAAGTAGAAGAGGCCCTGGTAACACCCCAGACTTTCAGCTGGGACCACCAAAGAGCTATGTCCTAGAAGGGTAAACCAGGAGTAAACCAATCCTCACAATTTTAAAGTGACATTTCTCTACTTTAAACTGCCTGCCAGAAGCCTCCCTTGAGGAAGATAGCCAGTCTCAAATTACCACTACAATTTTTCATACACATTGTCTACAATTTAACTAAAGCTTAATATGCAATCTAAAGTCACAATCACATGACTAAAAACCCAAGGTAAAACAGAATATAATATACTCATAGGATATCCAAATATTGAAGTTACAATAACTGTGATTAATAAATCAGTTAACAAGATGACAATTTTCAGCAAGTTGGAATCTTAGAAAAAGAATCATGAAAACTGAAAAAGACTAACTACATTAAGAACTCAATAGATGAATTTAACAGCAGATCAGACAAAGCTGAAGAAAGAATTAATACATTGGAATATAGGTAAGAAAATATACAGAGTGAAGCAAGAACTGAAAAGAATGAAAGACAGAGAAAAGAGTCCGAGGGTGGGGTTCGAGAAGACACAGTAAATGCAGCCATAGTAATGAATGAAGAGGTAACAACCAAGAATTCTCCAAATGTAATACAAGATCAAGTTTCGTCATGGCACTACCAAAAAGAGGACTACCACCAATCCCAAGCAAGATAGTTTCAAAGAAAACCACACCTGAACGCATCACATTAACACAGCTGAAAACCAAAGGCAGAGAGAAAATTCTTAAAAGTAGCGAAAGACACAATACCTTCAAAGGAACAAGACATTGAGCTGATTTCTCCAAGACGCAATGAAAGCCAAGAGACAAAGAAATAACATGTCATAGCACCGTAAGAAATTAACTTGATAACCTACAATTGCACACCCAGTGAAAATCTCTCTCAAAAGTGAGGGCAAAACAATGACACTTTTGACAAAAAACAAATGGCCCCTTCCAAACAGTTTTCTCCTAGCTCTCCTCCCCACCTTCCCTTCATCACTAAGCATAGCCACACAAAACAGAAACCCAGACATCATCTTTGATTCCTACAGTTCCTTCACCTCTGACCACCAAGCTGTCAGGTCTGTCAGATTCTCCAAAAATACATCTCATCAGTCATAAAGCAATGCAAATTAAAACCATACATCATTTCTTACTCATGTGAGAATGCCAGGAGTTGATTGGAATGCTGAGACTGCTCCTAGTTATTATAGAAAGCAATCTGGCAGTATCTAGGGAAACCAAAAGCAAACCTGTAACCCACAACCGCAATTCTAGAGCTATATTCAGAAAAACTTTCACACATTTGTAAAAGGAAATGAGGCAAAGCAGTTCACCTCAGTACTGTTTGTTAACAACAATGAACAATCAACAAAAGAGTCCAACACATGACAAGGTAAACAGTGTTATAGCAGTTAAAAAAAATAAACAGGGGGAAGCTGGGATGGCTCCGCTGGTTAAGCACTTGCTTTGCAGCCCAGGAGCCCAAGGATCGAATGAATCCCTGCCCCGACCCAGGCAGACTCATATGATGAACTGGGAAGTGCCCCCAGTTCAGTTCTTGCTGGAGCCTATGCAGGAGGCTCCCAGCCCAGTTCCTGCCCTGCAAAGCCCCACACCAACCTGGGGAGTGAAACTATATGGAAAGCTAATGCTGTCAACTATGGAGACTGCTCTGGGCCATCTTCCTTCTCTCTGTCAAACAGATCTTAAAAAAAAAAAAGAAAAGAACATGGATAATCTTCAATGTGAGCTATACAACATTACATACAGTACCTTTTTTATAATTTTTTAAGGCAAACCCAAAAAAGACCTATTGTTTATGGACACAAACATTTATCAGTTAAAGTATAAAAACCATACCAGAGGACCCACATCAAATTCACAATGGTTGCCTTTAGGAAATACAAAAGAAATGAGGGAACTCAGACCACAAACTGCGAGACAAAAGTGACTTCAACCTCATTATTTATTAAATATTTACTGAAGGCCTGCTATGCGCTATGTTCTAGGTCTTGGAAATACAGCAATGGATATAAGCAGACAATATTTGTTATAAGAGAAGACACACTTGGTGATTGCCTGAGGGAAGGGGAGGAGGGGGGAGGGAGAGAGGGAGGGGAGGTGGGAGAGGGCACCAGCATTATGGACACACTCAATGGTTTGGTGTTTACCTGGAAAGGAGGGAAATGGAGGGAGGGAGAGTTGTGGGGGGAGGGGGGAGTGGGCACCAGATATATGGGGTTGGAGGGGGACCTGATTCTGGGAGGTGGGCACATAATGCGATGCTTGGGTGATGTGATGTGGAGTTGTACATCGGGAAACTATCTAATTGTTACCAACCAATGTCACCCCATTAAATTTAACAATAAAATATAATAATATTAAAAAGAAAAAGAAAAAAAAAAAAAGAGAAGACACAATGAACAAATCTGTAATAAGTAAGGGGTGATACATGCTAAGAGAAAAATAAAGCTGAGAAAGAGGAAAGAATGACAATAGGGGACTATTTTATTTTACTTTATTTATTTTTATTGTTTTTGACAGAGAGAGAGA
>PVKE010023322.1:0-16027 GCA_004027555.1 Craseonycteris thonglongyai
CTTGTCTACCTCCTACTCACCCTTTATGGCTTAGTTCAGGCATCCTCCTCCTGCTCTGGGCGGGATAAGTCTCTGCATGCGCAAGTGAGTGCGTGAATGAGTGAGGAGTGAGTGTTTACACAACACATTCTCAAGATTCCCTCCTATGAGCTCCTGGACCAGAGAGAATGGAGAGAATGTCTTAATCGCTTTTCTGCCTGCAGATAGATATAAATTCAGATAAGTTTTTTGTTTAATAGTACGTAAGCCATTCAGTTTGGTTTTCTCAGGCATGATAGGAAATAGAAGAGGCTGATAAAGATTCTGTGGGAAGTGGTTTAAAAAAAAAAGTTTATGGGATTAATAAAAAACCTATAATAAGGCATATTTCTAAATCAGTGACATTAGATGACTAACATAAAATACCTCCGGGTAGCTTTTAAAAGAATTGCCTCTTTGAGAAGGAATCAGGGCACAATATTCAAAACAGTCCCATCTTAGGAACAGACCAAAGTTAGCTTTTGTTAGCTTTTTGAGTTCTTCAAGTGAGCCAATCAGAAGACAAATGCCTGCGACCACTTTTTCCTTTTGATTTGTGGTTCCTATGGCAATATGAAGAGAGCCCAGGACATTTCTCTCCTGCCTCTTTTAATAACTTTTGCTTTTGAAAAATGTCAAAGCCATTATTCTTCTTGTTTGTGCAGATTTACGGTGTTTCTCAGCATGGTGGCCCTGATTCTGGTTTTTGATTATACAGTGGATATGACAAAGTTAATGAATACTGCTAGTTCCATTGACTAATGTTATTTTCGTTGGTTGTAGAACCTACAAATATAATCAGTTCATTCTGGTGTTTGCTAATATTAGGGCCCTGTGTGAATTATTTCCTGTTCTCTATGAACAGCTGTAAGTCAGAATGCTGGTGATTATGAGAAGCTAAATGTGACATTATAACAAACGTTTCTTGGGGGTGTTCTACCCCTGAAAGGCGGCCTCCCTTAAGTATCCCCGTTGTGATCTCCTTAGGTTTCTCTTGAGCTTGAGGCTTAAGTCTCAAAAGAAGAGACTTAATTTGTATTGTTGTTAGCTTAATAAATAGGCCAATAAATATTTGTTAAAATTGCTAAATATCCAAGTTATCAGGGTAAGTTTTTCAGACATATTTAACAATGAGATAGTGTTCCATAGTTTAAATATAGATGACTCTTAGCAGAGAGAGAGAGAGAGAGAGAGAGAGAGAGAGAGAGAGAGAGAGAGAATGAGAATTCTACATTGTGAATGTAGCCAATGTGAAGAAACCTATAGTAGTCAGTTAAAGAATGGTGGATAAATAGTTATTTCACAGTAGTCAGCATGGGTTTCTGACTAGGTCCCTAAATTCAAAATTAGAAGATTCAAGGATCAGTTACTGCATTTGAATGCTTGTAGGTGTATAAAAGTGGAACTTTTATTTTTATCCACTATTTTCAAATTAAATCAGTGTCCCCTTGGTTCATTTGACCTGAGGGAAACCTTGTTTAGACGAGCAGAGACTTCCTTATTAAAAGATGGGTGTGTTTCCTGGCACTTTGTTTTGGATAGACTATTTTTCAGCACTGCGGTTGGTCATTTAGCTTCAAGGTAATAGAATGTGAAAGTAGGGGAGGTTCTATACCTTTTATAAGTACTGGCATCATTCTCTGTGCCCCAGAGTATCTTTCATGGATCTTACGAAGATAAATTCATGAAAATTAGACCCTCACAGGGTCCTTTAAAAATCTTTTTCTGAACATAGAAGTTCACTATCAAGCTTTTAAAAACTTATAAGCAGTTACTATTTTGAGATTAAGTTCTTAAAACTCTTACATTGTCAGAATTTTCTTTATGTTAATTGTTTCCCCTATTTTTGTAAGTATGATTAGATTATTAGATAGTTGGGAAATTGTGGGAAGATCATTTTTCTTCTTTGGCCTTTAGTGTCTTCTAAAATCAGATGGACGTTTGCACTGAATGGTCTTTCAGTTCTCATAGTCTATATGATTCTTTGATTTATTGAATGTGAAGATTTTTCCTTCCTCCTTTCTCCCTCCCAAATTACTAGCAGAATCTAATTAGGGTACAGTACCCTATGCCTGCATGGTTTTTACCCTATGAGGCCAATAAATACATATTAAACCTTGCAGAGGAAACCTGTTTTTACTGAGTAAATGAAAATTGGTTTTCAGGTGAGCTTTGGTGTTAATTTGGTATTAGCTGCTGAATGCAAGTGTGATCCTTAAACTCTTCTATCTGAATAATTCTGTGATTTGGATAACTACAAAGATTCCACAAAAGAAATTAAAATTGAATGAAGAGGATTTTGTGAGTTTATTTAAATCAAATAATCGGTGTAATCTGTATACATAGGTAATGTGTATGGACCTTTTCTCTGTCCATCTACTTCAAAAACATGATGATGTAGGTATTTTGATAAGCGTTTGCTAGATACCTCTGGATCCAGAGAGTTTGTTGTAGTAGAAAGTTTGCTTAGAGTCAACAGGATTAACTCCTAGTCCAAATTCTGCCATCTGTTAGCTCTCTTTCTCTTGCACCTGGGACAAGTTGCTGTTTTAACAAATCAAGCTCTCCTTTCCTGATCCTTGGTTTCCTCATCTGTAAAATGGAATAATACCTGTCTTACAAGGATTTGTGAGGCTTTACTGTGTCAGCTGCCTGGCATATAACAAGAGTTTGATAATTGGCAGCTATTTTTTACTATGGTATACAGACATTTATTCAGCATTTTTTGTGGCACTCTGAAAGTGTTGGAGGGTGACAAAATATGTATGCCTGGAATATCATTGATACACCTATATTGTATTGGCTATGGTAAGCTTTGGAAATAAAGTCACACCTTGGAAATGTATGGCCTTTTCATTGCTACCAAAAAGCTGGTTGGTGTTTTATTCCATTTGATTTGTCTGCCTTTGTATTCTTTAACTGCCTTTTTCTAAATAATCTCAATACTCTAGTTATATTATAGGTGAGATATAACTAGTAAGTGTCAAGTGCTAGATTAGGAATCCAGGTCTATCTAATTTCAAGCATAGCAGTGTTTTTTTAAAGATTTATTTTTATTGTTTTTGACAGAGAGAGAGAGAGAGAGAGAGAGAGAAAGATACACTGACAGAGAGAAGGGGGAGGACCCCGAACAGTCTCCATAGTTGTACATCATTGGTTTTTCCACATAGTTTCATTCCACAGGTGGGCATGAGGCTGCACAGGGCAGGAACTGGGCCGGGATCTCGCCCGGGTGAGAACTGAACTGGGGGCACTCACCAGTTCAGTATATGGGTCCGCACGGGCCGGGGCCGGGATTCGATCCTCGGTCCCCAGGGCTGCAAAGTGAGCGCTTAACCCACTGAGCCATCTCGGCTTCCCCAGCAGTGTTTTTATATTACAGTTGAGGTGACCATAGAATTTATCTACCAAACCAGAATATTTTTGAGAGTGAAAATTATGCTGGGACAAGTATAAACTTGGACTGGCCCAAGAAAATAAGGATGTTTAGCCACCCTAATAATTATAGCTAGGACAAACAAGTTTATGAGGTTGGGTTCTAAGCCTTCTGGATTATTTTGGTTAAACCCAAAGGCCCACCGTCAACATTTTTTGCATGATTATTGATTTTGCTATAGTAAATTAATTGACCTTAGATCTGAAAAAGTACTTATTGAATACCATAAATAATCTAATGGTTTTAAAACACTAGCCATAATGCATATGTTTATTATTATATTTTACCTTTTTTTCTTAATTCCCTGAAAATCAGCAAGCTTTTAAAAGAGAATGGGAATTATAAATTAAATAAGCTTCCAGTCCTTGCTCTTGTCAAATGTACTTTGTAAACAAAGTCCAGATGAAAACCATGACATTCTTTATTTTTTTTCTTTGGGAAGGCAAAGAGATGTGGATGACACTCAAAATCAGATGTGTTTTTAATCAGCTCCTTTTTATTGCCTGTGTCTATCAACCTATCACTCATCTTTCTTGTTCCTTTTGCCTTGTGTCTCTAGGTCTCCTGTGATTTTATTTAGGGAAGTGCAAAACTGTACACACATGATAAAAATTCAGGTGATCCAAGGTTTTACAATAGAGGCATCATAGTCTTGTGGAATAATGTGAGTGTTAGTAGCAATAAATCAAGATTTGAAATTCTGCTCTCCCCTCTGCTGTGTGTCCTTGTAAATGATTCAACCTCTGAGCCTCAGTTTCCTTACACTGTGGCGTGGGAATTAGAGAACATGTTTAAAGTGCCTGGCACATAGTTGGTGATGTATTGATGGCAATTACATGATATAGACCAGAAACTGTTACTTTTATGAAGTTACAGTACCAATCTCACCACTAATCTTGTTTTGCACTCAGACTTTCACAGTTCCCTTTAGTGGGGTTTCATTTAATCATTCTCTCTCCCTCTTGATTTCGTTCACTGTATCCAGAGGAATTTTTGGTTGGCAGCAGAAACCTTTTAACAGGACAGAAAGTGGGCCCTCTCCCAAGGTTTCAGTAAGTTGTCTGTGACCACTGTCCCTGACCTCCATACTGCCAAGGGTGCCCCCCTGCCCAGCTAACATGCAAGTTGCCTGTGTGAAGGAGTGATTTGTTGCGGCCTCTAACTGCTTCTTCTCTCCCTTCCTTTTTGTCATCCTGCAGTGTTCTGTGCCCAGGTCTTTGTGGCTAGGCTGCGCCAGCCTGCTAGAGAGCATGTGCGCACTGAGGTGCCTGCAGAGCATGCCCAGTGTCAGATGTCTCCAGGTGCCTCTCTTCTTTCTTGTTGTGATGTGTTTTACGTATGCCATGCACATGTGCTGAAATGCGCCGTAGTGTGTTTAATCCAATGTTAAGTCTGCTGAACGTTCTGTGTAACCCTCTGCTTTCCTCCAGCCTGGGTGCCTCACATGGAGGAGTTAGTACCACGACGGGCCTTTCTGAGCAAATCGCTCTTCGGCTGGGCCCCGTTCTGCTCCTCTTTTTCTGCTCCTGCTTTTTTTTCTTTCCCCTTGCCTCGAAGTTGTGATTCTCATGTTTAGCAGTTGTGCACGTGCCCAACAAACCCTGCCATTTTCCATTTGGCCACTTTTAACAGTTCTTTGTTGAGTTGGGAGGGTTTTACAATTAAACTAGTGGTTTTTCTATTTTGAAACTCATCTTTTTGGCTTTCTCTCCCTCTTTCAAAAAGGGAGTGGGGAGATAATCACTAATGGAATAAAGCCTCAAATTGACGTTTATACAGATCACAGCTTTATGCTGACAGTGGCTGTCAGTTTGGGCCACTTCCCAAAGGCCAGATCTGACACCTGTCCACTGGGTCCACCCAGTTTTCCAGGCTGAGGCTGGCAGAGAATTGCACAGATAAAAGTAAAGTGCTTGGAGGTGGGTGGTGGTGGTGGGCAGGGGTTGCTCGGGGCGGGGGGAGGGAATCTGTTAGCAGGAGTGCAGCTGGACTGGGCTCACTGGGACAGATTCTAAGAGTGCCAAGGCAGAAAATATTGTGGCTTTACTGGGGGAACTCTATTTAGAGAAAGCATGTATTTAATTAAGTATGGTTTCAGTGGCAGTATTCCGTTTTCATCACTGCATATTCCAGACAGTTTGATATATCTTTAAGAACCATTATTAAATTCCTGGCATCCTGTTGAGATTGCCCTGTTTTAGGGAAACACTGTAAAAATCAGGAAATGAGTTAGAGGGATATTTTTGATGGCATGGGTGACTTCACTGTTCTCAAGGTTATCTTTCTGTTCATGCTACATATCTTTAAATGGAGCTGGGAGCCAGGAGGGAGGAACATTTTCTTCATATTGGGATTGTGCTTTTGATTTACTTATTGGCAAACATTCTGGGTAGCATTGCTATGGCTATTGATTCAGTTTACTTTCTTTAGAAAACTGTGCTGGAACATCACTAACTGTGAACTAGTGAATGAATTCTATAGATCCAGTTGTTTTAGACTCTGTGTAAAAACAAAGTTATGATTCTTGGGGTCCAGGGATTGGGTGCTTCATTGAGTTGCCATTGCAATGTGTATTTGTCTTTGGAAGAGCAGCTTCTCTGCTTGCAATGTCATTTTAGCAAATATGGTCTTGAAGTAAGTAGCCCAGCATTATGGCATGTGCTCTCCCTGGTGCTAGCTAATGGATATGTGCATTATAGCAATTGTGTACACCATTGTCTATTTTTCTGAAAATACTTCCTTGAATGTTACAGTTACTTTTCAGTGAGCTGATCCAGTGTTTCCCAGAAATTTAAGTAGGAGAATTGTAGTTATTAATGAGGTGTGGAGGTGCAGATTCTTTTTATTGCATTCAATTAACAGTAATTGACAAGTGGAAGGCATCATTCAATAGAATTTTATATTATTATTGTGAATTCTTGAAGTGGGGTGAGTGGGAGAAAATACGGGTTCCTACCTTTTTGAAAACAGAAATCCACATGTTTTAAAAGTTCAGCATTATGGACACCCTCAATGGTTTGGTGTTTACCTGGAGAGGAGGGAGATGGGGGGAGGGAGAGTTGTGGGGGGAGGAGGGAGTGGGCACCAGATATATGGTGGTGGAGGGGGACCTGATTCTGGGAGCTGGGCACATAATGCGATGCATGGGTGATGTGATGTGGAGTTGTACATCGGGAAACTATCTAATTGTTACCAACCAATGTCACCCCATTAAATTTAACAATAAAATATAATAAAAAAATAAATAAAAGTTCATCTTTGACTCATCTCTAATTTAAGAGTAAAAAATGGAAACTTTGCCGTGATTGGACCTTGAAATAATGTGAGATATAGAATGATATTCACTAAAATGTGAATGGAGCAAATATTGTTTATTGAGGGGTAAAGGGGATTCTTTTTACTTAGTTTTTATTTTCTTTAGTGTTATAATTGGGAGTGTACAGTGCAGTAGAATGAAATATGTACTCAGCTGATTGGAATGAGTATATCATTAGGTTTTGTTCTATCTGTGAATGGAAAGTAGGCATGTATTAAGCCTGGAAGACTTCACTCTTTTCTTCTCATTGTTTTACGTGTTGTTAAAACACCAGTGTTCCTCCTATCTTTAGTCTCCAACCTGTGCTAAAATTTAGTGACTTGATTTGGGTTTGAACTTTCAAAGAATGCCTGGTATGTATTCCACATCTTTGGTTTATCACAAAGGTGACTCTTGCTTGATATTACACACCTCCCAGCAAGCCCATTTTAATCAGATTAGGCCCCAGATGACAAGGAACAAGTTACCTGGAGAGCCTGGCTGACTTTGCTTGGGCTCCTGAGGTGCATGAAAGAGGGTCCCCCTTAAAATTGTCACATTGGACCCATTGATAGTTGCAACCATAGCCAATTATCTAGCCTCTCTGTATAGTTGAGTTAATGCGCTTTCTCAAAAGCAGGAGTAAAGGTACAAGATAGATGCCTTTAGGTGTAATGCAGCCCCTCTCATTTCTGACCATGTGTGAGCAGGAGAAAGGCTTAAAAAATAAAAAGCATTACCTCAGTAAAACTGTTAAAATAAAAATTACTCACCACCAGCTGTACTTGGTGTTCCATATACCGGTACATATTTATTAGCTTTGCACTAATCGTGTTAGGTGGGTGTTATTCTTCCTATTTTTCAGATTGGAAACTGAGTCTCAGAGGTGATATATGTGATTGGACCCAAGTTAATATTTACATGGCTGTGAAGTGGTGGAACTGTCATTTGAACCCTAGATATGCCTGCTTTCAAAATTGATTTTCTTTCCTTTAGACTGAGATGCTACTATTTCTAGAATTTTCACTTTGGTTTTGTTTGTGAAAACTTTATTGTTAATATCTGGTGTATAGCTAGCTTGTTTAGTCATTTATTTATTTGAAAATAAAAAAAGAAATATCTGCCAAATATCTATGGGAGTGGGTGGGTGGGAGAAATTGTAGTCCTTTTGCCAAAATGAGCCTTCTGAATCTTAAAGCTTGTGAGATCATGAATAACTTTTCTGCAGATGTAATTCTGTGACTGTTATTAAGCAATTGGTACGGGCCAGGTCTATACTGGTGCTGGCATATAAAGGTGAGCAGCGCAGACTTGTTCCTGCTCTCGAGGGGTCTGTTTTATTGTAATAAGCAGAACTTTGAACAAAAATACAGACTGGACCACAAGCAAAGTCAGAGAGAGAGAAATAAAACTCTGAAGTTAGTCAAACCTATGTGTGCTTTAAAAAAATGTGAACCAGTTTAAACTAGGATAACCCTCACCATTTTTTAGAACAGTTCAACCAGTGTCTGGATGTCTGTGAATCAAGCTGAACTGAATCAATATTTCAGTTGGTTCAGATGTCTAAATTCAACCCGTTGATTGTTACATCAGATAATCAAGAACTCAGACCATGTCGAGTATTTGCTGAGTCTCAAACTCCTATGGCACGAGAATAATACCAATCTTAGTAGTATTTGTCATTTATTTTCTACCTTCTGTATCTCGGGCTCTAGGCACAAGGTTGTCCCATTTAATCTTTTATGGAAAATTTATCTATCATGACTTTTTGTTTTTTGTATATGAAATTGAATCGACTACCCTAATGTTTACACATTTATTTAAGTGGCAAAACTGAGTAATGAACCGAGGTCTGGGTTACTGCAGACTAATGATTTTGTCACCATGCTGTAGTGATATTAACTTGGCAACTGCCATTTTTAGGTTGAAACAAATTCCTTTTTATTTTTAGTGTGAAAAGCTTAACACTATTGTACCTGAATGCAGAGGTTCATTGTAGTGAACTGACCTTTTTCCTACCATCTGTAAGCTCTCAGCTGGGGACAGTGCTAAGTTTTTGTCAAGGGTAGACTGAGTACTATTTGGAATGACAGCGAGGTTCCTTGTGATCGAGTTGTAGTGCCTCTTCCTGGCTCCAGGGGAGATAATGCTGGGCAGTAGTACAGCTGCCTTTCTAGTGTCTTTTCTTACGTTCAGTATGTGCAGTGAGCCACAGTGGTATGAAAACTGCAGTGAGAACTTATCGTAGCTATCAACAAAAGGATGTTTTTTAGAGTAGGAAGCTAGCGTGGTAGAAAGAATCCTGACTCTGGAGCATACAAACTTCTATTCTAGTCTTGTGCCTGCTACTTAATAACTCTGTAACACTAGACAAGTTACTTTATTTTCCCAAACCTCAGTTTCTCATCCTTAAAAGTGAAGGTAGTTTTTATCTACCCTACAGGGTTTTGTGAAGTAGAGAAAGATGACAGATACCTCTTAGCTTATTTCCTACTGTTGAGGAGACGAAAATCCATTTCTTTCATTGTTTGCTCCTGGTTCCCTATTCAAGAAGAGGGAATCCTAGTCTTATAGTCTTCAATTCCAGGGCGAGTAAGGATAAGAAAAAAGACGTATGACGTGGTCCCTACTGTTAGATGTTCTTGTGTTCAGGGCCTGGCTCCTTTAGGGGAGACATGGATGGCTGTTCTAACTCCTGTGTCTCTTTTCTAATGACCATTGGAGGCTTATCACTTCTTGTTGATCATCCTATTGTACTCTGGGGCTGATAATGTGAAGACTTGGAGTAACCTTTTGGGTATTCAGTGGGTAAAGTCTGTAATATTTTGTGAATTTTAAAAACATTTTTTTTCTCTCTATAAGAAATTTTATAAAATATAGTTACTAAAATAAATCCATTGGTAATCTCACCCCTCATCATCACCCAGAGAGACGTCTTCTTTCTGCCTGTTGGGCAGGGAGGAATCCATCAAATTGTGTTGGTATACTGTGTTGTTATGGGCATGATAATGATTATAACTGGTGATTTAAATTCTTCATGGAACCCCAGAGTTTGACTTCAGAGTCGCTAGAGGGCCTGGCATACTGTTTCTCCCTCACTCAGAATAGCTCTGGATTTATCTGTTTTATATAGCAGGGCTCTTAGAATTTTTTACATAAAATCTTACTACTGTGGAAAATTTCAAACACACAGAAATAGAAACATTCTATTCAACCTTGAACAATTTTTAAAATTATGCTACTTCTAGTTCAATTTTCTCCTTTTCCTTCTTTGTTTTTTCTAGGTCATTTTAAAGCAAATTTAAGATGGCTTAAATAAAAAAGGAGTTTGACAAATCACTGTTTTATATCAGTATTAAAAAATTTATACACGGTTCAAAGAATTTAAAATAATACAGTTGGTGCAGAAGGTTATATAATAAAACACATGTAAAGGGGGAAGCCGGGATGGCTCAGTGGGTTAGGCGCTCACTTTGCAGCCCCAGGGACCAAGGATCAAATCCCAGTCCCCGCCCGTGTGGGCCCATATGCTGAACTGGGGAGTGCCCCCAGTTCGGTTCTCACCGGGGCGAGACCCCGGCCTAGTTCCTGCCCTGTGCAGCCCCGCTCCCACCTGTGGAATGAAACTATGTGGAAAAATCGATAATGTGAACTATGGAAACTGTTCTGGGCCCTCCCCCTTCTCTCTGTCTCTGACTCTGTATCTCTCTCTCTCTCTCTGTCAAAAACAATAAATAAATCTTTAAAAAAATTTAAAAAAAGACATGTAAAGTTTCCTTTGACCCCAAGTCTCACTTATCAGTGTATCACCAATTTCTCATTATTCTTTTAGACAAAAACTTAAAAAAACATACTATACATATTATTTTTCAATTAATGCATATTATCTTTCTATATTAGCATGTAAAATCCTCTTGTTTTATAGCTGTAGTTGTATTCTGTCACATGACTTTATCATTTATTTAAAGTATAGCCAGTTCCCTGTTGATTGAACTTTAGGCTTTGGGGTTGTGTGTTTTATTTGTTTGTTTATTTGATTGTTTGTTTGTATCATAACATTCTACTAATTTCATTGAACATATGCCATTAGGCTTGCATGATTATGTCTGTAGAATAAATTCTTAGAAGTACAATGGCTTGGTTAAAGATCTGCGTGTATTATTATTTCTAGACATGTTTAATCCCATCTCCCACCAACAAATGTTAATCATTTGTTTGTTGTCTGCTGTTACATATTTGTTTTCTTTGTTCATAGGAGGATATGTAACTCTATAATTATAGGAATCCCCTGTCCTCTTGTTTTTAAAATTTATTTATTTATTTATTTTATTGTTTGAAAGGTTAGAGAGAGACAAGGGGAGAGGGCCCAGAGCAGGCTCCATAGTTGTACATCATTAGTTGTGACATAGTTTCATTCCACACAGGTGGATGTGAGGCCACGCATGATGGAAACTGAACTGGAGGGCCTCCCACATGGGAGGTGAGAATCTTGTCTGCCATCCCTGTGGTTGCCAGTTGTGCTACAGTTCAGCATGCAGGTTTGCACAGGCCAGGGCTTTGGATTTGATCCCTGGACTTTGCAGTTGCAAGGCAAGCTCTCTACCTGGTGATATATTCCTATATCCCCAGGAATCCCCCTTTTTAATAGGGAAGATGGACTCATCTTAGAAAATCACACTGTAGCTTTACTTCCTTTATTTACTTAATGTTCTATTGCAGACATGTCCTTTCATCAATGATCTTTTATCATTTTTTGTTTGCTTTTTTTTAAATTTTTTAAAACTTTTTTGAATTACAACATATATATGGAAAAGTGCAGAAATCTCAAGTGAACAGCTCAGTGATTTATCACAAGTAGGCAGTGGCTTATATTGATGGCTATGGTTCAGTTGTTTTCATGGAGGACAGACCCAGTTTATAGTCCAGTCATTACCATAAGCTCTGGATAGCAATTATTTTAAAATGTTTAAAATTTACTTTTAAAATATTAAAAATAACCTACAATTATTCAAAACAAAATTATGAATAAAAAGTGACATAGTAACATGATGAATTAAATACTTTCTATCATTTTAAATTTCTGCATAATATTCCATTTACTAGATAGAGTAGACTCTCAGCTGGAATGCAAGCAACTGGCACAAAAAACTTCAAATTTTTTTTTTTGTGCCAGTTGCTTGAGAGTTTTGCTGGTTGCTTGAGAGTGCCAGGTACCGGTACTTTTTTCTGGCATCTCCCAGTCCCCACAGGTGCCTGTTAACTGAGAGTCTACTGTATAATTACTGATTTTAAGAAATCCTTCTGTATAAAAACTGCTTTCGGTTTTTGAAAATTTTAAGTTATGTTGAATAGAACATCTTTGTGTACTTCTGTGCTTATTACTTCCTTAGGTAAAACGGTGTGCACACTAAAATATTTTAGGTGGCTAAATTGTACTTTTGAGACATTGGGTCACATACTCCTGAAAGCAGTGGATGAGAATTCCTTTTCGTATGCCCTAAATGGCATTGGATATCTGAATCTGGTATTTTTTTTGCCACTTTGATGGGTGAAAATAAAAATAATATATCATAATATACATTTATTTGCTTGCTAGTGAGATGGATTATACATGTATATTTATTTATTGGCCATTTTTATTTGTTTTATGAGTTAGCACTTTTCTGTTTTTCTGTTGATGGCATTTCTTATTTAAAATCTGATTTGTAAGAACACTTTGTATTAAATACAGTAACTTTGTCACTTATTGCAAAGATTTTCCCCATTTTGTCATTTGCTTTTTTGTTTTGTTTATAATGTGTTTTACCTTGGAGACCATTTTGACATAATTTTTTACTTTTTACGTAGTTATACTCAATCCTTTTCTTTACCATTCCTCTAGTGGTGTATGGCTTTATGTTTTGCATTTAATTCCTTCAAGTTTTCTGCAATTTATATTGGTATATGCCATGAATTAGAGATCTACTTCTTTCTCAATGACGTCTCTGTTTTCTGTATACCATTTACTGATCTAGTTTTTCCCATTGATTTGAAATTATGTGCTCGTGTTTCATTTCCTTGTATCCAGTGATGCCATCGCACAGAAGTCTGTGCTCCAGCTGTGGCTATTCTTGATTTCCTGCATATCATCATCATTCATCAACCTCTGTAGATTTGTGGTTTCCACACAATATCATGTGGTCCTTTAAATGTGATGCTTGTTTCAGAGTGGCTTGTTAATAGCTGATAGGCTTTGAAAATTTAGTGCCAAACAGAAAGATTCGTTTTAATATTTTTCTAAGAATGATTTTTCTCTGTTCTTATGATGAATTGAAAAACAATTGAAATAATTTTCATGTCATATTTTCTTAAAACAGGGTGACTTGATCAGCAAAATTCATATTTGGTGCAAATTCTAACTATAGCACAATGCTTGCCATAATAGTACTAGTACTCAAGAAATTGCATGCATTTCCTAGGGAAAATAGGCTCTGCTTTGGAAAATTAAAACTAAAAACTGGTTTCACTAACAGTTTTTATTTATGGTTTCCAAAACAGTACATATGATGGATAAGGGTTAACAGTATAATTTGAAGATAGAGAAGTGGGTAAATAGATTTCAAACCACATTAGCAGATTCTTTTTATGTTTTCAATAAGTGTTGTGATGTACCTCGTACCATTATGCCAATGTTTATTATGTTGCTTGTGAAAACACTGGTTTTATATATTTCTATTGATTTAAATTTTTTTTTATGAGTAACATTTTTTCGTTGTAAAAAATTTAGTTCTTTATAGAGAGGAAATTAACCAGTTAGCCATAATCGCACTTAATTTTAGGGTTCATTCTTTGTTTTTACCTCTTGATATTTTATTTCTATATAGGTATGTGTATGTATTTTTGTGTTTGCTTACCGGTATATATAGACTCAAACTCTATGTATGGAATTATAACTTGATTTTTTACCTGTGTCGCTCATATTAATAAACTTAGGTCTATGTTTTTAATAACTGTAGACTTCATTGTCTGGGCATACAATAATTAATCAGTCTTGTTGATGGATATTAAGGTCATTAAATTTTAGTATATACTTATAATTACTTCCTTAGGTTGTATTATTCATTGGAAAAATTCTGAGTCAAAGGATATGAACTTTCTTAAGGGTTTTAAACTTTGATCAAAAAGATTATTCTAATGTACATTCTTTATCCTCAGCAATGGGGCAATTCATCTGACTAACATGTTAACAAGATCTGTGGCTGCTGTGTAGATAATAGACTGAAGAGAGGAAGTGATGAGACCATTTCTGAGGTTGACCAGTGTTCTTAGTTCTCCAGAGAACAGAACCAATAGTAGATAGATATTTTAGAGAATTGGCTTTTGTGATTCTAGAGATTGGCTGATTTGAGATTTGGGTCACGTTGATAGGCTGGAAACTCAGGTAGGATTTCTCTAATGTAGTCTTGAGGCAGAATCTTTGCTCTTAAAGGCCTTCAATTTACTGGACGAGGCCCACCTACGGTACATTATGGAAGTTAATATGTTTTACTCAGTCTACGTTTATAAATGTTAATCACATATACAGACAGAATACCCTCACAGCAACATCTACTAGTGCTTGACTAAACAACTCACCGCCATAGCATGGCCAAGTTCACATAAAAATTAACCATCAGAACTGTTGATTGAGAAGAAGCCAAACTTTGGAGTTAGGGATACAAAATGAAAAGAGGCAGTTGATAACCAAGTGAAGATTTAAAAGGTGAGTGTGACGTTAGTAAAGGTGATATCAGTCTTATCAAGCCAGTATCATTTATATTACTAATATCTAACAAGCATTTAGACAGAAGTGATTTGGACTTTGAACTTTCTGGTATGGCTGGAAGATAAAAATCTGATATGTGTCTACTGGCAGTAATGAAATGCTTGCAATAATGATTCTCCATGAGGAATCATTCAGCGTATAGCACTCATTGTGTGGAAGAACCATAAGCATGTAGGGAACTCAGTTAATGAACAGTTATGCCAGTCTTCTTTACTAAGTTATTTCCCATACTTTATCATTCTTAATTCACTGAGCCACTTTATAACCTTGTTGCTGATATGTCTGTTTTATATATGAGGAAATTCAGCTTCCTAGAGTTAGCTTGTGACTTGCCTAAGGGCACACATCTAACTGTCAAAGCCAAACCCAAACCTAGTCTCTCTTCCAGTATACCTTACTACTTCTTAAAGTAGAAACTGTTTTCATAGAGATGATTATCTCTATTTTAAGTTGTAAACAGAGTTTTCTAAATCTTAGGACAATTACGCAATAGCAATGCTATTTATGTTATTATACCAGTAGCTTGCATGATCAAGTATCTCTTCTTCAGGGGCCTTTTCTGAACACCCAATCTAAAATAGCTTACTGCTTTTCACTCTGTTCCTTTACCCTGCTTTATTTTTTTCTTCATTGCACTTAGTGCACTACCTGAAATTATACTCCATATTTGTTTTTTTCCCTTCTGCCTGTTGTCTTTCTCCCTCTCCAGAATCCAAGTTTCACAAGAAAAAAGGCCGTCTTGTTCTGTGTATGGTAAATACACCCATTTCTAGAACAGGTCCAAAGTGAACATCATACGCGGGAATGTGAAGGTGTATGGCTGTTCTAAGCCATGTTAGGGTTATATGGTATAGTGGTGTTTGCTGTCTTAGCCAGAACTGCTTTGGACTTAATTCTCTGAGTTCTTTGAATCTAAGTATTCATGTGAGTTGAAAGAGTACCTTTAGTAAAGATTAATTTTGCTTTGAAGACTAGCTTGTATTTTTGTTTACCGGTAGCTTAAAAAAAAAATAACCCTTTTTGATTATATAGTGCATGTGTATTGTAGAGTATTGGGATAAAAGTAGAAAGAAAAATGAGAACTAATCTTCAATTTAGGTAGTGCCACTCAATATTTTGTCATACTTTTAGTTTTTAATCTATGCATGTTTTATGTAGTTGAGAACACACACACACATACACGCACAGTTGACCCTTGAACAACATGGGCTTGAACTGCTCAAGTCCATTTATATGTGGATTTTTTTCAATAAATGCTGTTTTTGATCCATGGTTGGGAGTCCGCAGATGTGGAGTCCCAACTGTATTCATTTATCTACACTGGGCATGTCCAACCTGCGGCCCAGGACAGCTTTGAATGAGGCCCAACACAAATTCTTAAAACGTTATGAGATTTTTTTTTGTTTTTTTTTTTGTTTGTTTTTTTTGTTTTTGTTTTTGTTTTTAATCTTTTCACATTTATAGAGAGTAATTA
>PVKE010023323.1:0-5000 GCA_004027555.1 Craseonycteris thonglongyai
ACATCAACAATAAAGAATTAAAGGAAATATTTCAAAGACCATCTTAATAGAGGAAGAATTGTACTTCTCCTGAGAAACCCCAAAGGGCAGACCAAATCAGCAAACAGTTCAAATGACTATCCAAGAGAGCTTTAATGAAAACATAAAATGTTCTGCTAAGATTTAGATCTTGTTCTTTGTCCTAATATGTGATGTGTGCTTGTTTTTATGTGCTATATGTGGATGAGTACAGAGAAGTCCTACTCTCAAATCTGATAAGAAAAACTTGCAATCAGATGCTAGTACTGACAATCATCCCAGTTATCAACAGAAAGGTCAGGTCCCCCCGTAGGTTTTGTGCACAAAGCATGAGTGCAAAAGAACTTCTTTGCATACATCCCTTTTAGAATGAGAGGGATCTTCCAAGTTCAACCTTTTGAAACAAAAAGAAACCCCACTAGCAAAGCACTGAGAAATCAATGAGTCTGATTAATATTCAGTACTAGCTTCTACGTAAAAAATAAAATAGACTGTCTTATAAAAATCCTTTTGACTGATAATTTGTTTCTTAGATTTCTGAATTTCTCATGCAATGCCTTTTTTAAAATAATAATAATAGTAAATTAATATAGGGCCTAGAAAGGAAAGGGGAACCAGAAATTCTTCTGAAACAATAACATAAAACGATCCCTCAATTCCAATGTGACACAAAAGATTTCTTTCAGAAGATAGCTATATAACAATGATCTTTCTTACAATTGTGTATCTCCTACTGCTTCAGCCAGCTACTTTCAGTACTGATATTCACTGTTTCATGGAAATTTTGTTGGTTTAAAAACGATTGGGGCTGCCTTTCAATCTGCAGGACTACAGTGCCTCATAGTGTTCATTGTCATTGAGAGAAGAATTGGCACTGCTGTTAAATTTGTCTTAAACATGTTTATAAAACAATGAATTTTGCTGTTTAGGATTTTTGAAGGGGAGAAGAGAAATTACTGTATCTTTCTGTGTGTAAGACAGTATTTGGAGGTCATCTTACACACAGGAGTAACGCATGTATTGAATTCTTAATGTTGGGTTAGAAAAGCAAGGGTCATCTTATACATGGGGGCATCTTATACACAGAAAAATAGCATAAATCCCTAGATAACAGGTGGCAAGTTTTGTTTCTGAGGAATGGGAACAAAAAAGGCTGTGCCCAAATTTAAATAGTTTAGAAAGACCGCTAGTGTTTCAGGGCTCCATAGATTGATCCTGGATCCCTGCCCAACAGATTGCCTCATTCTCATCTTCCCTTTTCTTCTCTCTCTCTCTCTCTCTCTCTCTCTCTCTCTCTCTTTCTCTCTCTCTCTCTCTCTCTCTCTCCCCCTTCCCCCCTCCCCATTAGCTTGCTCTCTCTCCCAACTCCACCATTCCTCTTCCTGTCTTTTACTTTCTCTTCCTCTCGTCCTCTCCTGCTTTCATCTGTGTCTTCTTCAGTTTCATACCTGATTATTGCATCACTTACATATCTTGTCCTGGCTGCCATATACCAGAAATCGTACCAGAGTCATTAAAACTCTATACTTTGCAAAACACAAGTACATATACATATATACACAATTCATACATAATTACAGTCTTTGCAAATGTAGTCATCTACTAATGCAAATCTCAGAAATATATTTACTTAAAATACAATGTGCTCTTTCATTTTTGTTTCAACTTCTCCACACACTTTGGAAATTTCATATTCAAAGGAAGAAAAAGAGAGAAATAGTTGACTAAACGTGACACTAGATATTTCTATAAGATGATTCTCTCAGGGATATATCCTTAATATTTCAAAACTGGCCTGTAGCATTTCTATTACCTTACCTAGAATCAAGGTCTCTTTCTCAGGAGTTATCTTCAGCACTAATCCAGAAGCTTCCAGGAGGTCAGTAGTTTAATGATCTTCCCCAAAGGAACAGGCCGCCAAACCCCTGATTTGGCTTTGCTGCCATCTTGTGGTCATTGAGCTACTGGCAACAATAACCTCAGCAGACAGGCTCTTCACAGAAGTTATTCTTAAAGTTAGAATATGTAGTATTAACTGCATCAAATGCCTATTTAACAACTAAGAAACTGTAATTTATAGTGCCCTCAGTGATGCAGATGTAAAATATTTTTTAAAGAGAATTATAAATGACTCATCTGTTACAATACAAATAAAATACATGTATGAGTTTTTTTAATTTTCGTGGGGGAAGCCAGGATGGCTGAGTGAGTTAAGCGCTCATTTTGCACCCCCCGGGTCTGAGGATCAAATCGTGGACCCACATGCTGAACCGGGATGTGGACCCCAGTTCAACTCTTGCAGGGGTGAGCTTCCTATGAGGGAGGCCCCCTGCCTGGTTCCCACCCTGCGTGGCCACCCACCCACCTGTGTGGAATAAAACTATGTTGAAAACTGATTACGTACAACTATGGAGACTACCCTGGGTCCTCCCTCCTCGCTCTCTCTCGCTCTCTCTCTCTCTCTCTCTCTGTCAAAAAACAAAATAAATCTTAAAAAAAATAATTTTCTGTCACCTGGAAGATTACTATATATATGTTTAATATATATATACATACTTAGAGTTCAAGGAGTAATTATAGTTATTACTATTGCATATCAATATAAAATATGAGGTTGAAATAACACTATATACTGAACACTCAAAATGTTTATATAAAATCATAAAATTTTAAATATAGAAATAAACAGCAATTTTCCAGTCCAACCTTTTTATTTCACAGTTGTGTGAAGCTGAGGCCTAATTGCTCAGTAATAGTTCATCTCCTTTGAGAAACACCAGGGTTTTGGTGTTTATAGATCCTATAGAGGTGAACAATGCATGTAGCTACATGAAATTAAAACAAAGTGACAAGCTGGAAATAAATTATTTTTTAACAAAATGAGAGGCATGTTGGTTAATATGAAGAGCTCTTAAAGAAATTTACGTAAGTTTACCAACCCAATAGAAAATAATGGGTACAGGACATTAAAAAGGCGATTCACAAATAAGACATATAAACGCCCCCACCCCCCAATTAATCAACCTTGTCTAATAATCAAAGAAATGCAAATTTAGAAAAATGATGAGATTTTTTTTTTTAATAACAATCCCTAGTGTTAAAGGTTCTAAAAACAAACACTAGCATATACTGCTAGTGGAGTGTAAATTAGTATCTGGAAAGGACAATTTGGCAGTGTGTGTCAAAAGCCTTCAAAAACGTGTGTAACCTCTGTTGACCTAGCAATGTCACCTCCAAGAATTAAGGACAAGATCAAAAATGTGAATGAAGACAGGCAAAACAATCTAGCATCTATTGAGTGCTCACTACATACAAGCCTATATGTTAAGAGTTTTACATGTATTTATATTTAATCCTTTGAAACACCTCATGAAGCAGGTGTATTATTTATTTCCATTTCACTGATTAGGAAACTGAGATTTAGAGGTTAGGGGAATTGCCTAAGACCACACAGTGAGTAAATGGAGATGACACACTATAACTTAACCATGTCTGGTTGGCTGCAAGGCCTATGCTCTCAACTGGAAACTTGAGGATGTTACTGCAATATATTTGTTTATAGAGGCAAAAAAATATGGGGGGACTCAAAGATTTCCAATGGAAAATTGACTATATAAATTGTGTGATATCTATAAAAGGAATACTCTGCAACTATTAGAAATGATGACGTCTGTGAGAAAAATGCAAACCAAAACCACAATGAAGTATCACTTCACATCCACTAAGATGGCTTTTATCTTATTTATTAATAAATAACAAGCGTTGGTGAGAATGTGAAGGAATTGAAACCTTTTTACGTTGCTGATGGAAATGTAAAATGGTACAGCTGCTCGGGAAAACAGCTTGATAGTTCCTCAAAAAATTAATAGAATGACCATATTATTGAGCAATTCCATTCCTAGGTACTCATATATACATACCCAAGAGAAATTGAAACATGTTCTCAGACTCAAACAAATAAAGGTACATGGATGTTCATCGTAGCACTCTTCACAATAGCCAGAAGGTAGAAATAATCCAAATGTCCACAACAGATAAGTGGATAGATAAATTGTGAGAAATACAGGTGTGGAATGGTATAGATTCCATTCTATGTAATGGTATTTACATATGTATGTCATTATATATTATATTATATATTGCATATATTTCCTTATTGTATATTATATAATGACATATTTCTCAGCTATACAAAGGGATGGAGTACTGATAACATCAGACAATAAAGATAAACCTCAAAAACATTGTGCTAAAGAAAAACTAGACACAAAAGATCCATATTGTTGATAGCAATCACGTGAAATATCCAGAATATGTAAATCCATAGATACAGAACACAGATTGTTGGCAACCAGGGGTTGAGGGAAGGAGAAAATGGGGAGTAACTGCTTAATGGTACAGAGTTTTCTTTTGGGATGATGAACTAGATAAAGCTGATGCTTGCAAAACATTGTATATATACTTAATGGTACTGAATTGTTCCCTTTAAAGTGATTAATTTTACGTTCTGTGAATTTTTCCTCAATAAAAATATCTAAAAAGAGAATGATAACATAGGATAATATTCAACAAAACATACAAATGCTCACAATATATTGCCAAGTGCAAATGTAATATAAGAGTATTTCAATATGGTCCCATTTCCTATCTATAAATGAAAGCTAGGAAGGAACTATGCAGGAGTGTGGAACAGGATCGTCCATGCCTGCAGTCACTCCATCTGGAAAGGAGAGCCCTCTCTCATCACTGTTGCTCTGCGTTTTCCTCCAGAAACTTCACAAGAACACCTTCCCCAAAAAAGGCCTCCGCTATTGTAAACAGTGTTGTTTTGGGCCTTTTTTCCCCCTCTTAATTGTTCTAATCTTTTTTGTTGTTGTTAAATTTATTGGGTGGCATTGGGTGGTAAAAATTACATATGTTCCAGGTATACAATTCTATAGTACATCGTCATATGTGTTACATTATGGGTTCACCACCCAGAA
>PVKE010023323.1:10000-24753 GCA_004027555.1 Craseonycteris thonglongyai
TAAACAGAGAAATAAGAGACACATGTACATGTAAAACAAAGAGAAACCAAAGAGACTATTGTCTGTAAACCAAAAAAAGATTGAGGTCTAAAGTTTCTCAAACTTAAATGTGCGTTTGTCATGAAGGAGTCTTTTAATAATGCAGATTCGGATTCAGGCAGTCGGGAGTGAGGCATGATATGATGCATTTCTTACAAGCATCCAGGTGATGGCAGTACTGCAAACCTAAGGACCCCACTTGGAGTAGCAAGGTCCCAGAATTTAAGTTCCCTAGCAGCATTCAGGTGTGACATAAACACAGGAACTTTGAGTTTTTCAATAACTCAGCCAGAGAACACCAAAGTGAAATTATCACAGTTAAGAAGTGATGCAACACATTCCCTGTAAATGTGTGTTCTTTGCTAAAAGTTAGGTGTACAAGAGAATACTTTTCTATTGCATCCATTCTTCTCAGGAGTAAAGTGGTTATGGGGTCTCTGATGAGTTTCAGATGCCTAATCTGTGGGCTTTGCTCAACTACCCCCAAACACATACACCACAGAAACGGATGGAAAGCAGAGGTGGCCGCCTCCTTAGCACGCCCTTTACTGCTCCAAGAATCTAATAGTGATGGGAAGAACACTCCCACATGCATCTTATATCACTCCATGTACCTTCCTAGCACTTTCTGGAAATGCACCACAACACCAACAGGCAGGCTCAAGTGGAGCAGTGTGTCTTAATAGGCAGATTCTAAGGTGACTAAAGGAACCAAGGATTTCCGTTCATGCAATTTCATCTTCAAACCTACCCCTAAAATTTTCAATAGCAAAGTTAGGGTTCTACAGGAGGTGATAGCCAGAGGAAAAATAAAGATATAAAATAAAGCAACTAGATGATGTACTCAAGTAGAGGTGAGTTTAGACAAAAAGGGGGCAGGGGGAGTTGTTTTGCCTTTTTGGTAGAATTATTGTATTTGTTAAATTTCTGCTTTATTAAAGAATGCAATACTTTTCTATCTACAGGTTGTAGCCCTTTGTGAATCATTAAATCATTTTTGTGGATCAGAACCAGGTTTTATTTTTGGATGGAATTGACAGAGGTGCATCACAGTTCAAAGGGGATGTATTATTTAGGGAAACTTCTCACATACATGTGTCTGTTAGATTTTAAAGTTCATTTCTTACTGTAGGTCATGATCAAAAATTTGAACAACACTGCACAATCGTTTTCTTTATGGTAGAGAAGGAATTTTTAAAGCCATCATTGTTTTTAATCTACTTATTCTTACTATATTACCTACTATTGCCTGAGCTAGATGAGGTCTGAGTAGCCTTTTCAGATATATATCTCACTGCTCTTTCCACTATGAAGTCCTTGAACTCATTTAGCATGTTTAAAACACATTCATATAACATTCAAATTCTTCAGGTCTGAGAAAGCCAGGATGGCTCAGCGGGTTAAGCACTCGCTTTGAAGCCCCGAGGACCAGGGATCCAATCCCAGCCCAGGCGGACTCACATGCTGAACTGGGGTGTGCTTCCTGAATGTGGTGAGGCCCCCAGTTCAGTTAAAAAAAAACAAAAAACAAACAAACAAAATTCTTCAGGTCACATGTCAAATAATAGATCACATTCGTCTACACTCAACTCTCCCCAGGTATTGTGTACCCAATCCTCTGCATTCAACCAATGCTGGGAGAACTTTACGGCTTTCAAGTTACAAGGGCACCATCTTCTGGTGAAATAATTTCTTCGTTGAGGGCATGTTAAAGCATTGTCAGAAATGTCCTGATTTTTCTCGCGAAAATTGCAATTGACATTATAAATATATTCAAATTCTTTAGTAAACTTCGTTCAGGAATTTCACTCCATTCCCCATGTGAGACAGGTCTTTCTATTCCTTAGCAGGGAAAGGAGCTAGTCTGTCCTTTATGGTTTTCCGTTCAACTGAGCGGGTTTCAAGTTTCAGCTCCTCCTTGAATTCCAGCGCGCTGAGACTTCCCTCTAGAATCATCCAAAATGGAGCCTCTTACGGCTTATTCTTTAAGATGTTCAGGGCCCAAAGCAAAGGTATTTGCAGTTTTGCTGTCTATGGTTCTATGCACAGTGACGCTATTTCTTCTACAACTAAAATTCCTAAAACCTAAAATCAACAGCTTTTATAACTTTGAAGTGAAAGATGTGAAAGGAAGAGCAGTTTCTCTGGAAAAGTTTAAAGGCAAAGTAAGTTGCATCTTCTCATTTTTATTTCTTTTTTGTTTGTCCACATTTTCTGTTTATTCTCTTAATGTAATTAGTGTTTGCTGTTTAATGGTCATAAGTTATAATTTATAATAAAGTAATATTAGTATATCACTTTAGCTATCAAGCGTTATTAGTTTATATACTTCTAATTGATAAACTAAACTGTTTTCTTTAAAATGTTTTCATTTATATGCTGAATTAATATGTTGTTTAGAAAATTCTTAGTAATGTGAATATAGTGACATTAATAAGAGTACTAATTCCATAATCTAACAACATTAAAAAGGACTCTATCGACAATATTATCTTCTATGTTAAAAAAACATGAGTACCTGATCCTTTTTTAATGATAGTGATCTTTCAATCTTAACTCACACATCCAGGTTATGATTTTCAATAAAATTGGGTATGTCTAAAATAAGCAATACCTATCTATCAAAGGTTGTATTTCCCCCAAAATGATTTAGGATTTTAACAACTTGCAGATTTTTTTTTTTTTTTTAATCTTTTATTTGCTTCACTTTCCGGTTGGATTTTTTTTTTCTTCTTCCGGGAGGTTACACTAGTTGTAAACGTGGCTAGTGACTGCCAACTCACAGACAGAAATTACTTAGCACTGCAGGAACTGCACAAAGAGTTTGGACCATTCCACTTCAGCGTCTTGGCTTTCCCATGCAATCAGTTTGGAGACTCGGAGCCCCGCCCAAGCAAAGAAGTAGTATCTTTTGCAAGAAATAACTATGGAGTAACATTCCCCATCTTCCACAAGATTAAGATTCTAGGACCTGAAGCAGAACCTGCATTTAGATTTCTTGTTGGTAAATATCTATCTTGCCTCACCCATTTGATGTTTTTAATTGCTTTTCATTTTTAAAACCAATATTTCAGGATTATACTTTCCTATTTCAGTTGAAATGTTTTAGTGGGAAAGTTTTATAAGATTATGAAAAAGTCAAAATTTCATCCTTTCAAACATTCTGGAAGTTTATACTTCCCTAAAATCAAATAGTGTTAGGCTTATTCTACAATTAGGATAGCTACAGTAATTTATTTAAAGATTTTCCAGGGCCAGTTAGCATAAAGGAGGTGAGGATTAATGAGTAAGAGCATAGACTGGCTCCCATCTACCTGGCTTCAATCCCTGCTGGTTTGCTTTTGCTGTGTGGCTTCAGGCACACAACTTCTGTGCCTGTTTCCTCATTTGTAAAATGGGATTATCAATAGTATCTACCTCTTATGATTGTTTGTAACATCGTGTTAATAATATTATAAAAGTAAAGTACTTACAAACCACTTACACTGTGCCCAGCACTATTCTAAAGGACATTAAGCTAATGTCCTCTATTCTAACTTATGCAGATGATATCCTGTTTTCACTGTAGATTATTTGAGTTTTGATAAAACTATGACCTCAGTCAGGCAATCAAGCTTCCAATCCAAGAAAACAGCTAATGGTGTAACAGGGCACACTAAGGAAAGAAAACCCAGAGCACATGCCCCAACCGTTCCCTAATTATAGTAGCTAAATACTTGAGTGTAATAACTCCTAGGTTCTTCCCGTTTTTCACTAAAAAATGGTTCTGAAGCTCCACTTAACCCAGGCAATCAGAAGGTCACAGTGGTTTTTAGATGATGCTACAGATACAGACTATGAAATGATGGCCAAATTAAAATTAGTTTTTTTAAACTAGCCAAAATAGACAGTAACTGATCATGGGGTCCCAAAGAGGACTGCTCTCTATAGGTATGCAGGTTGTTCATAACATCTGGGTGGGGAAGTGAGTGGGGGCTGAAACCTATCCAAGTGACAAGATATGTGCTAAAGGACTATGTCCACCTGGAAAAGTATCTTTTTCTAATTCACACAGAGATGTTACCTCAGGTAGAGAGAGCCATGCCCTAATAAGCATTATCTTTAGAAACCCAGTTTTAGTGTAATAGTATGCTCATACTGAGTCACTGATGTTTAATACTTCTAATAGTGGAATAACCAATTTAAATGCTTGGCATAGTATGCAGTGTAAAGCACATATAAGTAAATATTAGGCTACATTTTATTTATTATTTTTAAACTATGCTCCCTCATTAGTTGTTTTCCCAGTATAAAGCAAAGTATTTTCCACCTTTAAAAACTCTAGACAGTGTATTCCTTTTACCTAATTCATCACTGTTTTTGAAAGAATAGTTAACACTGTTTTCTCTGATTCCCTGTCCTGATTTCCTTTTTAGATCTCTGTCTCTGAGGCTTCTTGATCCATGACTCCCCTGATCCTGGTGGGTTATGGTACCAGTGACTTCCACTCTGGCCACTTCTCTTTCTCCTTTGCAGATCCCTCTTTTCCATTCACCCTCAACTCTAATGATCCTCAAGATTTTGCCAAAAAATCCTCTTGGGCTCTTTTTATTCTATCTCTTTTCCTTCAGAGAGCTCTCTCCGATGTTCAAAAGCCATATATCCAGCTGTCTCCTCTGACTGGGGTGTCCCACAATTACCTGAATCCCCTCGTGTATGGAAAAGAATTTGTCCTCAAATCTGCTTGCTTTGCTATGTCGCCTATGGAGGTAATAGAGCCAGAGATTAAGAGCACAAGCTCTGGGATAGGAAGGGCTGGATATCAGCCAAGGCTCTGCCACTCTCTAGCCATTTGACCTTGAGTCTCGGCCTTCATTTTTCTCATCTGCAAAATGGGGACAATAATAATACCCACCTCACAGTGTTGCTGTAAAGATTAGATGAGAGGACCCATTTAAAGCACTGAGCATATATGAAGGCTGTCTGGAAAGTATTCAGCCACATAATCATTCTCATTATTCTAAAAATGGCTGGATTTTTTCCAGACAGCCCTTGTATTGCTAAGCACATAGCAGGCACCTGATATATTTTAGTAATATATTTTTTCTCATGTCCATCATTAACAACGCACATAAATCCAGGATCATATAAATGAGGGAAATGTATTACATAAATTAAGATGTATAAAAAGGATGTCAGAATTTCTCAAAATACTACTTAGAATTTATTAACCATTTTCAGCTATATAATACATAACTCTTAAAAAGATATATTTAATATGAAAAGTAACCTGTACATTCCCATTACCAAGAACCTGTAGAATATCATTTTATCTTTTTAAAAAAAAAGTGAAAATTTTAAGCTAGTGACAAGGTAAATGTTTTGTTTAGACCAACAGATCTAAAATAAACCAATTTATTTCATGGTTCTAGATCAGTAAACTCATCAGTGAAGTCACAAAGTATATAGAAAGCTGTTTACTCTAGCCTTGAGTTTTGCTTTATTTTGTTTTTCTTTTGGTTTTCTTTTTGACTTTATGACAATCTTAGAGCTTGACTCCAAAGTTGTCATTTATGCAGATACTAACAGAACTGAAAATCTTGACAAATAATAAAATTATGCTCATGAAAATATTTTGATATTTTAGATTCTTCAAAGAAGGAACCAAGGTGGAATTTTTGGAAGTATCTGGTCAACCCTGAGGGTCAAGTTGTGAAGTCCTGGAGGCCAGAGGAACCCACTGAAGTCATCAGGCCTGAGATAGCCGATCTGATTAGACAAATGATCATTAAAAAAAGAGAAGACCTATGAAAATGCCGTTGAGCCATTCTAATGCAATAGTCAGAATACAGAAATGTCTCCAGGAGGGTTTGGTGTCATTTTAAATACTCTGATAATTAAATGTGGCACTGAAGGATGTTTTTTTTTAATGTTATCTTGCTAGTGAGTGGTAATGGAATATCCCCACAACAGAGATGTTTGCCAAAGCAAAAATAAAGAGTACCGAAAGAATCAAAATGAAATATAGTACTTCATTTGACCACACTGAATAGTTCAGAAAACAGTCACCAGTGTGCTTCAACACCCTCTTGTTCAACTTGACATGTTCTAGGATTATACTTGATGAAAATGTCAACACACTAGACTAGACCATTGGTTTTTTTTAGAGATTTATTGTTTTTGACAGAGAGAAGGGGGAGGGCCCAGAGCAGTCTTCATAGTTGAACATCATCAGTTTTTGATGTGGTTTTGTTTCACACAGCTGGGCAGGGGCCGTGCAGTTGGGGAACTGGGCTTGGGACCTCCCGCATGGGAGACACAACCCCCTTAAGCCAGGGGCTAAACCGGGGCGGTGGGGGGGGGGCGGTGAACTGAACTGGGGGCATGCCCCAGTTCAGCATATGGATCTGCAGGGGCCAGAGCCGGGCCGGGATACATAAACGATCCTTCTTACCCCGGGCTGCAAAGCAAGCACTTAACCCATTGAGCCATCCTGGCTTCCCCAGAGACCACTGATTGATTTCAAGACATTGGACTGAAATTTCTGGAGTAACTAACTGTAAATGGCTATTTTTATGTAATAAAACAAATTAAACATTGAAAATGTAAAATATATATACACATAGATTCAAATTTTTATATATTTTGTTTCATGGATGGGATTTTGTTTAAGTAAAGATTCACAGTATGTTTTACTACATCTGAACAAATATTTATAAATGACATCAGAACATTTGAAAAAGACTTCATTTTCAATATTTCTGTATTTTACAAAAGCAACTCAAATTCCATAAATAGAATGTTGCCAGTTCAGTCTGTCTTTATTTCTGAATAAAAATCCCAAGTGTAAGAAAAAAAGCCAAGTGTATATGATCATATAACTTGATTCATTATAGGTTTATTCTGGTTGCTAATCTATTCAGACTAGGTTAGCCATTTGGAAGGAATTCAATGCTACATCATTCTGATGGTTGAAATAATAAGATTTAATGTAAAAAGGAATGATTACATTTACACAAGACCTAAAGATCAGCAATCACTGAACCTCTTGATAGAGTCACAACAAACTTCTCCCAAAGTCATGACCTTTATGTTTTATTTGCCTTATAATTAGCTAACAAAGCAACTTTCCAAGTTGGTGAAGGTTAATTGTTACCTATGAAATATATGAGGACTGTCCAGAAAAAAATCCAGCCACAAATGCCTTTATTTTTCATATTACATGTCTGAATACTTTCTGGACAGCCTTCATATCATTTCATAAAAAGTAGGAAAACTGGGGGGAGGGAGGAATGTAAAAATAGCCATGTAAAATTTGGCTAAGAAGATCCATGACATCAATAATGGCACATTAGTACATAGTTCTGCCTAAGTGTTTAGACTAAAGTTCTTAAAGAAACCAAAAATATTCCCTGAAACATCTTCAAAGTATATATCCAACCACCAAGCTATGGATGTATTTAGTAAGGTATTTGATGGGAGCAGAGGTGTAGTTTCCATCAGAGATCAAGAGGATATAAATCCTCTTGAGAGACAGAGAGAAGGGGGAGGGCCCAGATCAGTCTCCACAGTTGACAACATTAGTTTTCCATATAGTCTCACTCCACAGGTGGGCACAGGGCTGCTCAGGGCAGGAACTGGGCCAGGAGCCTCCCACAAAGGCCCCCCCCACAAGAACTGAGCTGGGGGCACACCCCAGCTCAGCATATGGGTCCACCTGGAACAGAGCTGGGATTCGATCCTTGGTCTCCAGGGCTGCAAAGTGAGCACTTAACCCGCTGAGCCATTCCAGCTTTCCCAAATTCTTAATAATTATAGCATACCGGTATATACATTGTAGGCTCATAAAGGTTTAACCATCAGCTCTCTGGAGAAGGAGCCCTAATTTGCAACATTTGCCAATTTCCATGATGTAAATGCTCCCAAGTGCCCAATTTCAACCTGACAATGGTTTAATAACTGGCTTGCAAAGTTTCTGAAAATTTAACATCCAGTTCTCACAAACCAGTACAAGCTGGCTCCAGCAAATCAAAATTCTTAAAAATCAGACTTGATCAGGGTATTATAGGGCTCTCCAAAGAGATAAAGCTACAGCAAAAAAACATATACTTTTTATTTTTATTATGAATATATTATTTTGACAGGTTATTAAAAACCTGGAAGTATATTCAGGTACTAAATTCTGCAAAGCTAGCAGTGCACTGTATAATCACACTAACATCGAATGACCTATCTAGATTGTCTGCAGATACTCTTAAGTAGAAAAAATGCTACAATAAAAGAAAAATGTAGAGAAAGGCTATGAAGAGGACCAAAAACTATATTTCTCTATATATTTATGTTCTTTAAACATACTGTAAACTGTGCTTCAAAAAATTGCCTTGCGTGAGCTAAAAAGTGTCCAGTGGTTTCTGTACAAAATATCACATTCTTTCATGATGTTTTCTTTAAATAAAATTGAGATGTTTTAATGGAGCTAATATGGGGACACTCTGTTTATATTTATCCTCAGCTTGATTCCATCTTCATGGAATAATAAAATTCTAATAACTGATACACCTAGACACTAACATACCACACTCCTCCTCACTCTTCCCTTTCCGTTCTTTCACAGTGGCTGAATTACGAAGGCCATACCTTACAGAGGAAAACATTTATATGGTGGGGAATAAAGAGCAGGAAGGAATTAGGAAGCCCTCCAAAGGGCAGTAATGAGAAGCAGTTATATCCCCCAGCAACACTGTATACCACAGTGGTTGTCCCTAGAGCAAACATGTGGGAGAAAATACTTCCCACCCAACAGGGTCTCCCTCCTCTTTTTATGCCCCCTTCTCCTCTTCTTTTCCTTTGAGGTCCCAAATATGGTTTCCTCTCTTTCCCTCTCACATCCACTTCCCTCCTTACCCAATGACCTTCTTAATTTATCTTTATTTCATTTCATTCTTCTTTTCTCATCATCTCAATGACATGGAGCTGAAGAACAGCTTTAAATATGTATTTTGTTTACTGAGCATAAATGTTGGCATGTTATGCCTTGCTTTTTAGTTTACAAAAATTAAAACACAAAAACCAAGCCTTCTAAATTTTGTAGGTTTTATTTTTAACAACAGGTCAGTGACTTCCTATGAAAAATAGCATGTTGAAATTTAATCTTAAAAGAAACAAGATGAAACAATATTTACATGCACGGGATACTTAAACACAAAGATCTTGCAAATGGAAGGATACTGAGCAACAACAAAGACAGAAAGATTTTAGGATAGTAAAATAAATGCCTAAGAATCTAATTATAGATGTCTATTTTACCCATGATTCTAGAAATGTTAAAATTTAAATGAAGAATAAAAATTATTTTACCAATAACGTATGATCCAATAAGTACAGAATAGGATGTATTTCTCACATCTCATATAGTGTAACAAATTGACCAAACCACCAAAACCAGCTCCATGAACTTGCTGCTAATGAGCACTCTGTCTGGGACACAGCACATACCTGACACTGCTCCATGGGTCAAATGGCCTCCAAGGATATAAGGAAATATTTTCAAATCATATTATATGGTCAGTTCTTCTCACTTTACAAGCTAAATATTATTCTCTATACCAAATATTTTACAATTCTGTGATTTTACAGAAAATGAAGCGGTGAATTGAAGCAAATTCTCCAAACAATTCTCCATCCCCCAGCCCAGCCCAAAATCCTAAATTTCTTGATATTTCAAGTGAAAATGTTTTAGTTGATTGGCTCATGTAGAAAGTCACCTCAATTCTTCCTTCAGCTGGCACACACACGTCATTACCATATTAAGAAACCGATCATCCAGAAAGAATACTAATAACTTAGTTGAAAATTTGGGCAATATTTTAAGCTTTCCATCCAGATTGTCATTATATCCTAAATTTTATATTAAATAATAAATATATAATTTCACAAATACTTTAATACTGTCTGCAAGTATTAGAGACTCCAAAATATTACCTGGAAATTGTTTAAGTAATTAGTGTCTTGACCATTATAAAGATATCTATTGTATTATAAGTGAGTAACTGAATAGCAATAATAAGTATTATGGTAAAGAGCATCCTGGTTCATAGCTAAAAGTACAGATACACACACATATATTACTTAACAGATTTAATTATACTCTGATGTTCATTGTATATGCAATAAGATAGCAGTTGCATGTTAGCTGATGTCACTCACATATCTAACCAGCTAACAATACACTGCCATCCCATCACATACAGGTAACCAATGCACTTCATTAACAGGAAGGATTTACCCAGAAGCAAGTGGCAGGGTAGTTGTGGCTGCTGAATTGATCCAAAGCAGCCAGCTAAAATACACTGCCTACCTGACTCAGGTCACTGCTACTCTTCATGGCACATGAAGTCCCTGAGGCTAAATTTGTAATATGAAACACAGTGGCAGGACTTTAATCTAAATAGTTGCATTAAAGAAAATATAAATAAAACTTGTTCCTCTAAAATTGTTATAAGAAATATAACCAATATTTTCTTTGGTCAAAAACTTTAAAGAAAAACTTTCAGAATACTAACACTTAAGTTTTCCATATAAAAGCTTGGATATGAAAACAGGTTATTGCAGTACAGGTGAATTAACAAAGTTATACTTAACTATAACTTTTCCAATTATTCCTATTTACTGACCAAAAGGCAATTGTCTGTATTAGGCAGTAAAATACCTAGATGTCATGGTAATACATAAAGTAGGCATAAGACAAATCTTCAGCTATGATGAGGAGGTAGGGAATGGAATCATTATTAAAGTATTTAGGAAGTTTAAGAACTTAAATGTCATCTGTTTACTCCCATTATAAAGGATATTGGTCACTGCATTCTGAAAGTGCAGTTATGTGTTCAATTTACTGTGTCACCATTTAAATATAGAAAAACTTAAAAAAAAAAAAACTAAAAAGGGTGATGGGTTTGAAATTAGAATGTGTGAGTCAAAATTAAAGGAATGTGAACTAATAGTTCTAGAAAGAAGCAAGGTGATAATGAGAGATTTAAAGCATATGAGGATTGTTTATGTGGAAAAAATGTTTAAATCACTTGGATTGGTTTTATTTTTACACTGGTTACAAGAGAAGCTAAAGGCCTTTAGATGTGGACTTTCAAGGAGAAAAAGTCGGACACTGGATTAACGTCTACTACTCTACTAACCTGCAGGCTATGGATTATGCCACTTCTCATTGTCCACAAGATGGCACCATTTCCATATCTTTTGGGAGCAAGTTTATGCATGCAACAGAGGGGAGTGCAACTGGCAACTGTTAAAATGAAATAATAATAGGTAGTTAGCAACACACTGCCTATGGGACACATCCACACTTCATCCTTTGCTGTTGAGGCAAACACCAGAAGATACCATTCAGATACAAATGATTACCATTATTTGTCAGGGATCTTTGGTTTCTTACAGAATCATTTTAGGTGTATAATTAGAGATAATGAGATCGATTTTTGAATTTTTCATATTTTCATACCAGCCCATACTTCCAACAATATCTTCTTTAGCAAGAATCCGTTTGTTCAAGAGACCTAGAGTAAGCGCTGGACATTCTCCTTGGGAGAACCTTGACATCTCTTCTGCTCCATGCTTTTGGAGAGCGCCTGCATGACGTTCTCCTTTGAAAATATAAGTAATATATGAACAGAGAAACTGTTTAGGAAAATCATGATGTTAGGTGTGGAACGTTTCACTTTCTTAAAGCAGCCTTCAAAATACAATTAAATTACACAACTCAAAATTAAGATCAGGGTTTAGAGTTTTGTGCTACTTTTTGTCTCTAAACAAGTATTAAAAACGATGGCTTCCACAAGAAGCCCCTAAAGGGATTTGGGGCTAGGAATCAAAAGAGCCTTACCCACAGCACTTCTTCTTCGGTCCGGACCCTCCGAGGGGCAGTGCGTTCCAGTTTCCACTCCATTTCACGAGGACTTTGCCCTACCTGGAGTTAGGCCTCTTCTCTACCGCCTCTGGTTTAACCCCCAAGCCTAAACCAGCCGTGATGCCTGATCGTCTAGCTTCTGGAGTCTGGTCCCCCAGGACCGTCATATTCCACCCCCAGCCTCCACGTCTCCCACTGCGCCCGCCGGAGGCTCCCGGAGGGCGTTCCCCAGGGTCCACGTTAAAAAGCCGGCGGGGCGGCAGCCAGAGCGGGAATCCCCGTCTGGGGCGTGGCCTGGGCCAGCGCCGCGGTGACGTCAGAGCCCGGGAGGGCTTCCCCGAGCGCGCGCCTGGGCCCGCCTCTGCGCGGGGCTGGCAGCCCGCCCCGCCCCGCCGCCCGCTCTTTGTCCCCCGAGGCGCGCACCCCAGCGCCAAGCTTTGCGCGGGCGGTGGCGGGCCTGCTCGGCCAGGCGCTGAGGGCTGTCACAGCCGCGGGGGACCCGGGGTTGGCGGGCGAAGAAGCGGTTTCTGAAAGTTCAAAGCCTTTCTCCGTTCAGAAACAGAAACGTTTAAATGGGTCCTGACCTCTTTTCCTCGGCTCTCCTCTCCCGCCCGTCCACCCTGCCTTGGAGGGATCAGAGAAATGCAGTAACTCTCCGGCCGTCTCTCCATTGGTAATGATCGCTGTCTCTGTAGTGCAAGCTATCGGTTTTAGACGCGTTTCCCCCCAACGTGTTCATCTGCTCTTCCTCCACCTTCAAACAGCAAACACGGCAAGATTTCTGTGCTGAGGACAAGAGAGGGCATTGGCATGTTTATTCAGCTCATCCTTCTCTGCTCTGCTCTTTTGGAAGTGGTCGGGTTCTCTCCCTTGAGCTTCTGAGCTATCTGCCCAAACAGTACGTTGGGGGAAGAGCTTAACAAGTTGGTGAAAGAGCCAGTGACGGTGAGGACCTCGCAAGACTGAAGACCCAGCCAGAAGCTGGGCAGAGTAGGGGCCAAGAGAAGAGGATGATGTTGTGAGTTGGGGGAGGAGGGGGTGACAAGGAGCCAGATGGGCTGCGCAGCCTTTGCTGCCCACCTGAGCTGCCTAGAGAGACCAGCAGCGCCATATGGCAGGAGGGGAAGCTGTCTGGGAAACCTGACAGTCTGGCAGCCACCTCTTCCCCTCCACCCCCCAGCTTGGCTTTGGGTTGCTTTTGCTCTAATGCAACATGTGAGTTTCTGCATTTTTCTGGCAAAAGTGATCGTAGATATCATATACTCAAGAGTCAGTGATTTTTAAAAAAATCTAAACTCACCCTGCTTTTTTTCATACTGGAAAAAAAAAAAAAAGAGACACCAAAGCTAAGACCAATCTTAGACCAGTTTCCTTCTACAATGATAGAAGTTGGGTAAAATGCTGCACAGGGTAACTTAATCTTCCAGTGAGATTTGTTGAAATTCTTCGTAGTCAAATGACTCACGGATTAAAAGACCTCTAAGTTTCATACACAAGAATTCTACTTTCCTTGTAGTGCATTCAAAGGAGTAATCATTCCAACTTCCAGTAAATCCTTTCAGCAAACACTGAGACTAAATAAAATATCATTGGATGAGAGTCAGATGTAGTGTTAATTTAAAGGATCAGTTTTGCAAATGCCAAATAAAAATAGCAATGTGTTGGAAATAATATTAAAGACATTGTTCTTTGTTCTATTTTAAAATACCATTTTACATTTGCTTACTTATAAGACCAGGTAAAAACACACGAGTAATGAAAACCAATTCAATTCATGAGTTTGTAAATCCATACAAATTGGGATTTTAGAATTCAAGTTTTTACAAGTATTAAGAATAGTGATTTATTCTTTATAATTCAATTATCTGTAATACAATCATTAATTGCATTCTAACCACTAATTCCACAGCATATGACACAACTTAAAATGCTTTTTCTCCCTAATGTAGAGTAGAAAATAGTTAGACAAATATCTGTACTTAAAAAGTCATTGTGCATTTAAATATTCAGATTAAAATTTAACATCACAATGATGGAAATAGAAAAATCACCATTTGGCAAACATCATAGTACTAACTGTTATATTCAAGAATCATGAATACTAAAATTAGTGTCCATATAATGAGGATATTTGCCTCCTTTGATTAGATACAAAAAGAAAACTCACAATATTTCATTGGACAAAACTGGCAGGCACCATCTTAAACCAAGCAAATAGTATCACTATGAATGACACATTGACAGTGTGTGCCCCCCACATGTCCTGCGAATGGCATAACATTATTTATGTGGCATTTTAACCAGAAATACATAACCTGAATTTAATAATCAGAAAATACTAAACAAACCCATATTGAAGGACAATCAAAACTAATTTGCCAGTAGTACTCTTCAAAAATGTCAGTCATGGGAAGCCGGGATGGCTCAGTGGGTTAAGCACTCACTTTGCAGTCCTGAGGACCGAGGATCAAATCCCGGTCCCGGCCTGTGTGGACCCATATGCTGAACTGGGGAGTGCCCCCAGTTCAGTTCTCACCGGGGGGAGACCCCAGCCCAGTTCCTGCCCTGTGCAGCCCTGCCCACCTGTGGAATGAAACTATGTGGAAAAACCAATGTGTACAACTATGGAGACTGTTCTGGGCCCTCCCCCTTCTCTCTGTCTCTGTCTCTGTCTCTGTATCTCTCTCTGTCAAAACAATAAAAATAAATCTTTTAAAAAAATGTCAGTCATGAAAAAAGAAAGACTGAGAAACTGTACAGATCAGAAGAAACCAAGTACATGTGGCAATTAAATTCATTGTGATATTGGGGATTGAAT
>PVKE010023324.1:0-24752 GCA_004027555.1 Craseonycteris thonglongyai
TTATGGAGGAGGTGATGGCGGATATGATGGATTTGGAGGTGATGGTGGCAACTATGGAGGAGGTCCTGGTTCTAGTAGTAGAGGAGGTTATGGTGGCGGAGGACCAGGATATGGAAACCAAGGTGGTGGATATGGTGGCGGTGGTGGAGGATATGATGGTTACAATGAAGGGGGGAATTTGGGTGGTAACTATGGTGGTGGTGGCGGGGACTATAATGATTTTGGAAATTATAGTGGACAACAACACTCAAATTATGGACCCATGAAGGGGGGCAGCTTTGGTGGAAGAAGCTCGGGCCGTCCCTATGGTGGTGGTTATGGATCTGGTGGTGGAAGTGGTGGATATGGTAGCAGAAGGTTCTAAAAACTCAGCAGAAAAGGGCTACAGTTCTTAGCAGGAGAGAGAGTGAGGGGTTGTCAGGAAAGCTGCAGGTTATTTTGAGACAGTCGTCCCAAATGCATTCGAGGAACTGTAAAAATCTGCCACAGGAGGAACGATGATCCATAGTCAGAAAAGTTACTGCAGCTTAAACAGGAAACTTTTCTTGTTCAGGACTGTCACAGCCACATTTTGCAAAAAGTGCAGCTATTGATTAATGCAATGTAGTGTCAATTAGATGTGCATTCCTGAGGTCTTTTTATCTGTTGTAGCTTTGTCTTTTTCTTTCTTTTCATTACATCAGGTATATTGCTCTGTAAATTGTGGTAGTGGTACCAGGAATAAAAAATTAAGGAATTTTTAACTTTTCAAAAAAAAAAAAAAATGAAGTGACTCATCTGAGGTCTGAAAGGTAATTCAAGGCACAAGTAAGGAAGCAGGGCGCCATTCAAACACTTTTATAACTCTGGAGTCTTTCCACCATACATAATCTGCCTACAAAGCTTGCACTGTTTTTCATGAGAGAATTATTCTAATTGGGAAAAAGGAGTTGATTAAGATGTAACCAATACCATCTACCAATTTAGGCCTCTATTTAATCCAACAAACCGTGTATAGGTTTTTAGTTTTCTTTTTGTTTGGTTGTTTCCACAGAAAGCTACACACATCCAGAAGATATATACATCCACATTTCAGACATTACTATTTGTAGCTTATGTGTGTGGGTGGCTGGTTGCCTAAGCATGAAGAATTGCATCCATTGGAAATAGGTACCTTTGAAGAAAGCTGACAAAGCTATCCCCTATCTCATATAAACTAAGGACTAGTGCCTGTATGGTCATTAAGATTATATAGTCTGCCCCACTAAGAATCCATTCTTTACACAAGTACCACTTACCACTCAGGGGAATTCATTCATTCAGGAATCCAAGGACATTGACTCAAAGACTTTTTAGAAATTGTCTAAGAGCCATAGAATCAAATTCAAAATATAAACTAAGATTTCCTCGCTGAATTTATATTTAAAGAAAATAAAACTTTACATTTCTTCTTCTTTAGTATCATAATGTTGTTGCCTGCTATATAAGTTTCATGGGGAGCAAAAGTACTGTAGAGAATAAGCTAGGTCTATATGTATTTCTTTTTTCATTTATTTTTTATTTTCAATTGTTAAATGTATTGGGGTGATATCGTTTGGTAAAAATTACATAGGTTCCAGGTGTACAATTCTACATAAGTATGTTCCTGTTCAAAAGAATAAGTAAGTAAAATAGCAAAACACTGTAAAATGAAAACCAAATGGCAATCGCCAGCCCACTTTGGGCGAATTCAGCCCTATCTTCTCCTCTTCAGGCACATGGAGGAGGTTGTGACTTTCGCTGTGCCAATCATCCTAGAAGGGACACAGGCAGGGCTAGCATAGCTCAAGCGTAACAACTCTGCCACCTTTGAACTACACAACAAATATTACTCAAGACCCACTTCCATTTCTCTCTCCTATATGTTATCTTTCCTTTCTATTTCAAACAGAAATTTTTCCTTCTCTAAACTCCTATTAAATACATACTTGGTTTCCTCTTTTTATTTATTTAGTTGGTTTTGTTTACCAAATTCTGCCTTGTAGTTTTTGTGTGATATTTCTTCCGCAATATTTTCCACTTCCTTGAAGCCTTTCTTCACCTCCCCAGTGAGGAACCTGGTTCACTTATAAGAATTTCGCCTATAAATGGTATAAACTTGTATCACAGCGTGTGTGATACTTTTATTTGTCAGCACATGAATCTCCTCTTCTGCCAATTACCTTGAAGGTAAAGACAACACCTTACCATTTTGGGGTCTTAAAATCTTATAATACTTCCCAGCACAAAATAAATATCTGTTTAATTGATTAAACAAAATAAATTCCTGGGGGTATGAGGATAGCCAATCAGGTTGAGCACTTACCTTGCACCTTTGAGGTCCAGGGATCGAATCCTGGCTCCAGCTCATGAAAACCCATATGCTGAACTGTGGCAAAACTGGCAAACAATGGGATAGCACAGCATTGAAGGTTCAGTTCCATTCCTACCCTGCATGGTCTCACGTCCACCTGTGTGGAATGAAACTATGTCACAACTAATGATGTACAACTATGGAGACTGCTCTGGGCCTTCCCCCACCCCCTCCCTCACCTTCTTGCAAACAATAAAAGGAATCTTTAAAAAATAATAATAATAAAATAAATTCCTACATAATGGTAGGCTATTTTCCATTTTGCTGCTTTGTGTGTCTGGCACTAATCGTCCACCTTTTCAATCTTCCATCATCCTATATTAACTACAGTCTCTATGAGTAAATAGTCTCAATTCACTTAATTGGCACTTGCATGTCAACAATGTTGGGCCTGCAGATCAGTCCAGGGATGCCCGTCTTACACACAGGAACAGTACTGTGCAAGGTGCTACATGGAGCACTCACTTCAATAATCTAGAAGAGAACATGGGAAGCTTGTGTGTTCTCTCCCCTCACATTAAAAAAAACATAGTTTATACCCCTGCACCAGCCACAGATCCAGAACAAAATGGTACAATAATTGTTCAGCTGTCTTGGAAGATGGAATATCTCAGCAGCCCAATGGTTAGACATCTGAGGCGTATGCAGAAAATAAAAAAATAAAAAGCATTCTTTTTTTTTTTCTAACTTGGAACTCAGGCTTGCTCAAGAGGGATTTGTTGGAAAATCAATATCCCAAACAGCTTGTTTTGTTTTGTTTTGCTTCCTTTGTATGTAGGCAGATTGTCTTAAGCTGCCAAAGTAGGAAATAAATGGCATTAAAAATGTGTTCCTGTAAAGAAGCAAGTTATTTTTTTTCTTAATATTCATCAGAGATGTGTTGAAATTTTGAAAACAACACAAATCCACCAGTGACTTTCATGTGATGCTTCCCTTGTACTGCATGTAATTTCAGGTTTTTTCTTTATCATTTTAAAGTTGTTAATGTCTGTAGCTGTATGCAATATCACACCAGCTTTAATTCAGGTGAAGCTAAAATTAGAGGTAAACTTGCTGATTAAGTGGTCTCATATCACATATCACACTGAAGCTCAAAGTAGACACTTAGGGCTAAATTTTTAAAAGGGCTCTCCAAATTTGCATTGACAGAACACTCATTGGTATGCATGAACAACTGTTTGGTTACCCACCCCACCTAACTGCAAGCTGGTGACTTTCTTATCAAAGGCTGTGTAAAACCTAGACTAAAACTATAATTGCAAATTAATAAAGCACTGAAACATGGACTACAAAACTCCAACCAGCATGCCCTGATTCACGGTGCTAGAATGAACTAACCTATTATGATTATTAACCATAGCTCAATATCTGAACTTCTTTGTAACGTCTGCCTTTACTCTAACTCAGCGATGATATGCACACTCTCATTCAACCGTGTGCTAATAAACCAGGGCAGAAGCAACTTCTCTAATACAGAACCCTGAAGCTAGGGAAAAGACACATACAATTGAAATCTCCATAGGTTGATTTGTAAACCCATCCATCTAACCAAATATATAGAATTCTTTTTTTTTCCCCCATTTACTTACTCCCTTTAAAGATTATTATGGGCTGAATGCCCCCTTCCACACACACACACACACATACACACAAACAAAATGTATACGTTGAACCCCTAATCTCCAGTGTGAGAGTACTCAGAGGTGGAGTCTTTGGGAGATAATCACTGTTAGATGAGGCCATGAGGGTGAGGCCCTCATGGTGGGATTAGTGCCCTTGTAAAATTTAACATTAGAGAGCTTGTGAACTTTGTCCCTGCCATGTGGAGACACAATGAGAAGGCAGCCACCTGCAAGGCAAGAGAGCTCTCACCAGTAATCGAATTGGCTAGGACCTTGATTGATCTTGGATTTCCAGCTTCCAGAACTGGGAGAAAATAAATGTCTGTTGCTTAAGCCATCTAGTATGGTATTTTCTTATGGCAGTCCAAGTTGACTGAGACAAAGAAATAGGTACAGAAATGACCATATATACAAATAAACAAATAAATAATAATATAATATTATCAGTGGCCCAAGTGTCATTATATGGTTCCATGTTGATTTAGATACAGATCTATATTATTAAATTAGTTGCAGTTTAAGTCTTCAGCTGGTAAAATCTTATCTCTCTGTTTAGCCCATTTGGAAAAGCTATTCCCCTTGGGACAATTTTTAATAAGTCAAAGGCATAACAGAAACAGTATTTACTTTATTAATATAAGCTCTTGTTTATTACTTAATCATAAACCTTCATAACTGCTCAGTAAGAAAATGGTCTGGATGATAACAGTACTTCGAAAGGGTAGTGTATGAAGATCAGTTATGCCTGGACACATGTCTCTCCATCCAAATGCTTTAAAAGTGCTAATTTCAGTGGAAGCAAAACCACTTCAAAAATTATTAGCACATCAAGACCCCTATATAAAATAGAATACAAGCATACAGCATAAAGAAGAAAGAGGTATTTCTTTATACTTCTGAGTTGGCCTAGTACAGGTTTATTACACATTCCATTAATTTTGAAATGTAATCAATTGTAAGGCTTATCTTAGATTCTAGAAATACACACACACAGAGTGATAAAGAGGAGGGAGATCTTTTAATCTTTGAATATGTTCTTGTAATCTCTAAAGTGGTAAGGTACATCACATACACTACTGCACAGGGAATCAGATTAGACAAAAGAATAAATTATTGAGGGGAAAATGAATTGAAAGGAAGTAGTCTAGATGTGGCTAATTCTTAATCAACAATGTCTCTAGCAATAATAGTAACTTCAGTTTAGTTCCAGTTACATTTAATGCACTTTCCAAAACATCATATATTTTCTCATATTGGTTAAATACCTAAACTTAATATTCTATGGAATCTAAGCAGCATTCTAAAGTAACAAGTGACTTCTAAAATTTGATGAATACTCATATGTGTATATACAAGTTAGAGTTCAGAATTAATTGAAATTAATTATGAAGTATAAAAAGTACTGCAAAAAATATAATACTTTAGAAGTAAATAAGGATCACCTTCACATAGCAATCAATATCAATGTCATTACAGGTGGGTCAACCAGAACTTGTCTTCTGAGCCTCACCCTCAGTTTTCCTAAAAATGTCAGACATGACACTAATCAAAATGCTGTATCTGATTCTGTTAACAGCAACAGCATGAGAGGAACAAGTTAAACAAGAAGGCAATCTAAGGAAATGCTGGAATACCTTAGCAGCTGAGAGCATGCCTCACAATCACAAGGTCCGAGGTTTGGTTCTTGGCCCCGGCCCTTGCAAGCCCCGTATGCTAAACTGTAGTGCAACTGGTAACTGCTAGGATGGCTCAGTGGCAAAGGCTCTCTCGTATTCGGAGGCCTCAGGTCTGTTCCCAACCTGCATGGCCCCACATCTACCTGTGTGGAACGAAACCATGTCACAACTAATGATGTACAGCTGTGGAGACTGTTCTGGGCCCTCCCCCTTCTCTCCGTCTCTGACTCTGTCTGTCTCTCTCTCTCTCTCTGTCAAAAACAATAAATAAATCTTTAAAAAAAAAAAAGGCAGCCTAAGATATCAAGACGGTGACACTTTCTACAGGATAACCAGCTGACTCTACTCAACAGGAACATGGCATAGGGAAATGGGGGTGGGAAAGGGGAGGGGGTAGGATGCCTTAGTTCCAATGAAAAGCTATTAAGAGACAACAATTAAAGGTAACATGTGGACCTTAACTTAAAACACACCATTAAAAGGCATTTAAAGGCCAATGGGGGAAAATCTGAACACGGATGGGCTATTAATTAATATTAAGGACTTAGAGGTGATAATATAACAGTTAAGTAGGTGGTAAAATAGAAAAATGTCTTTAGTTTTGGCGAGGCTTTTTAAATATTTAGGAATGAAATATCATAAAAGTCTATAGTTTATTTGAGATATTTCAGCAAAAATGTGTAAAGCACATGTGAAAGGTATATAATTATTCAATTTAGCTGATGAATGATTACGGTATGTTATTCTCTACTTTCTTATAGATTTGAAAGTTTCCTAGTGAAAAGTTAAAACAAGTGAATCTGAGTTAACAACTAAGTTGTATTGAAGAGATGACATTATTTCAGTGTGTTTAAAACACTGGCAAGAAGAATGCAAGTAAATTCACACAAGGATCTACTGTTATTATTCTTTAATACTATTATATATATTATCTAATATTATATCTATTATTAATTTGCTAAATAGTTATTATACAATGTAAATTCCAGCTTTATTTCCTAGTTGATTTACCTTGTAAAAGCAACTTAACGGCTGGGTTCCCTAGTAAATTAGGAGGAATGTAACTCTTCCCCAAAAGGTTGTGATGAAAATCAAATGAAGTAATGATTTATAAACTACATGCTACAATGCAAATGCTACTTATAATCATAACACTAGTTCTGAATTGATTCTTGCCTTATAGTTAATTTTTTCATTGCAATGAACAAGTTCCTTCAAAGTTTAGAAGTGGAAATGTGCTCATAGATTCACAAGTGTAAACTTTCATGACTTCAAATTCATTTCCTATTTTTCTGTCATCTGACAAGGAAAGAAATAATAGTATAGTAGACTCTCAATTACCTGTCACCCATGGGGATTGCTAGATGCTGGATAAATGTAAGTATACTCTCCATTAACAGGAACTCAAGCAACCAGTACTCTCCAATTAACAGAGAGTTGACTGTGCCTTATTTCTAATGAAAGCTTACATACGCATGCACACATATAGTGTAATTTATGGTTCTTGATGATAGTTATCTCAGTATGCACTTTAATTTCTCCCCAATTCACCTTAGATCCTTCCTGAATACTATTAAGATAGATTAACATTATTAAATCAAAAGAGAGAGTTGTTTCTATAGCTTATAGAGTCCACACTCCAGAGAGCCACCAGTATCAACTCTCTTGAAGGCTTTAGCATTACCAGAAGGTTCTAAAATTAGTATAAATAGCTTTTCATTGGTGAAATTAGTTTAAGACTGGCAAAATACCATATGGACACCTCTGCCTTTGCTGGATAATGTAGGGATCTGAGGACAATAGCAACCAACAAGCTTCACAAAGGGAACCCTGAGCCTAGGACACTGGACTTTGTGTTCAGATTCAAAATGTTCCATCACCTAACTACTTACCTGAATTATAAAGCTGGAACGCTTTCACATCTGCCTGGAATGATCCTTTTCCTCAAAGTTGGCAGAATGCCTTAAAAGGACAGAAAGCCAAGACTGATTGAATTTAAAAAAAAATGTTTTGCTATCTTTTTAAAGCTTATTTCTTGCCTTCATGTCAATAAGACTTAGTATGTGTGGCAGAATTCAAGCTGAGACTTGCCTTTGTAACATCCCACCTAGTAACAAGATTGTCAGGAAGGGCACCCATCCTCCTTTATTGTAAACTGAGAAGCTCTTCTGGTTACCCCCCAAAAATAAATAATAATAATAAATCTAACAGTTTGGAAAGACCAAAATCATTTCATAACAGAGACTAAGATAAAGGAATGGGGGTAAGAAGAAACAAAATAAGTGGCAGATAACAGTTGAATTAGAAAAGCAGTAGAGGGGAAGCCGGGATGGCTCAGCGGGTTGAGCGCTTGCTTTGCAGCCCTGGAGACCAAGGATCAAATCCCAGCTCCAGCCTTTGCAGATGCAGCTGCTGAACTGGGGTGTGCTTCCCATGCAGGAGGCCCCCACTTCGGTTCTCACCTCCTGGTTGGGCCTGTGGCTGGATAAAATGTGCCTCCCATGAGGGAGGCCCCCAGCCCAGTTCCTGCCCTGCGTGGCCCCTGCCCACCTGTGTGGAACAAAACCATGTCAAAAATTGATGACGTACAACTATGGAGACTACTCTGGGCCCTCCCTCTATTCTCTGTCTCTGTCAAAAATAATTAAATAGTCCTTTAAAAAAAGAAAGAAAAGAAAAGCAGCTAGATCCCCAGACAACATTTTCAACTGGAGACATAAAGAACCTGTGCGGCGAAGTATTAATATTGCCCAAAGATAGGTTTGTCTTTTGCTTTTGGCCCCTAGGACTTATCTCTAAGCCTTTGGAATGACTTGCCTGATAAGAGTGTCAGTTTACAAAATTGGGGCATGCCAGATAGTCTATGCTAAAAATGTGATTTATAGTAACAGTTAAACCTTTGAAGAGGCAGGAGTCTAAGGTCAGACACACTCGTGCTCAAACATGTCCACATGACTGAGCCCCAATCAAATTCTGGGCAGCAAGGCTGGGATGAACTTCTCTGATTGTCAATAGTCTGTGTATATCATCACAAATTGTTCCTGAGACAAGTAAAGACTATTTCACACAACTCCACTGAGAAATTATGACTGGAAACTCCTTGTTAGCTACTCTCCCAGACGCTGCCCCATGCCTCTCTTCCTTTGGTTGATTGTAATCTGAATCTTTTGTTGTAATAAACCACACTTATGATTTATAACAGTTTCCAGTGAGTTCTATGAACTACGGAACCTGAGGGTGGCCTTGGTTATCCCTAAACTTGCAACTAGTGCCAGAAGTGAGGGTATCTTGAGGTCTTCTGAAGCTTGTAGTGCAAAAATAAAAAGTCATTTTATTTCTCCAGAAATTAAAATGGGATTCAAGTTAGCTCAGACTTACAGTCGGGAGAGAGAAAATACTGTATTTTGATGTGTATAATGCACTTCCATGTATAATATGCACCCACGTTTTTTGGTCCAAACTTTCAGGGAAAAAAAATCTTTTGTTTTAATTTTTTTAATTTAAATTTTTATTTGTTTATATTTAGGTGCTTGCTTATATATTGTAAAGGAATTTTAGAATTTATGTTTTAACCTATTATGGTACCAAAATATTTTATGTAACAAATAATTACGAAGCACAAGAACAGATAAAAGGTATAAGAAGTTTTATGTACGATTTTATGTACAAATTTATGATACGTATGCATTATAGAAGGCCAGAAAGAGGGAGTGAGCTGGGAGCCTGGGAACAGTGGCCAAATGCAGCCCTGGGGGGGTTGGAAGTGAGAGCTGACAAGGGTGGAGGCGTGGAAGGCACAGGAGGCTGAAGCACAGCTTGACCCTGGACGAGGTGGGGCCCAAGCCCAGGTGATTATTGCATTGCAGGGTATTATTCTGCATACAGATATCGTTACTGATTTTTAGAGTTACACTTGTAACTCATAAGCACAAATAAAAGAAGTTAAAACATTTATATACATACGGAATTAGCACTACTTCTGTAAAACGTGCATCCTTATTTTTCCCTCACAAATTTGGACCCCAAAAAGTGCGGATCACACACAGCAAAACATGGTCTGCTACACTGACCAGATTTTCTCCTTCAGGAACTGGAATGAGAGAAGGGTCTAAAGAGTAAAAGAACTGAAAACATATAGAAAAAAACGCAATACAGACATACTGGGCTACTCAACTGCTTTGAAGCTTGTCCAATGATGCATTTTGACATGAAAATTTTGTCCCGGTAATCGTCATTTGTTTGGTACTTGACACACAAGCTAGAACTTGTTAGTGTTGACTGTTTTCTGACTCGCTACCCCTTCCAGCCAAAACAAGGAATCACATGTTAGTCATGTGGTAACTCTTGCCCTGTACACATCCCCTTGCGGTCTTAGCTTCTGTGGTCATTTTGTATATTTTTGGTTTGGGAACGCATTCCATTTATTTACATCATTCCTTGTGGGAAGAATTTGTTTGTTATTCCGCTATTTTGGTACTTGTCACACCTCCCTGAACCAATTGAGTACCAAGGTATCACTGTAGCTTTAACAAACTAACAGTATTGGCTAACATGAGATACTATGTTCAATTCGCCTTAGTTGGATATAGGTGGGATCCTGAAGTTCCCTCACATTTTTTTAGAAGTTGAATTACTTGTGGGAGTAAAAGTATAAAGGGTGGCCAGAGTGGGGAAAGCTGCCAAATGATAACGCAAATGTCTCCAGTGTCATGGTCCTTGTTGGGGACAGGTCCCTTTTACCCCTAGAGAGGATGGCAGCATGCAGATAAATTTAGAGCCTCAGTGGGAGGGGAAAGGAACTGACTTTCAGCCAATCAGATGGCTCAAAAGCTGCCTTTACCCCGCCCCTGTCTCAGCCAGCCAAGCACCTAAATTCACACTTTACATAATGGCAGAAGCACAGATCAAAAAAGAAAGCCAGTGCCCCGGGGTCCTCAGCATGGCCAGGGTATATATTTCAAAATCAGACATGTTTGGGAAATGTGATGTTTCTAACACCCTGAAGGTGAGAATTATATAATATCCCAAAGAACAAAGCGTCCATTTCTTTTCCCCTTCAGGATCTTCTGTTTTCCTCTCAACAGCTTATGTGTACTGCACACACCAGCTGAGGAAGGACAGGTAGGTGGGTTTCAGTAACCTGTTTTCTTGAAAGTTAAGAAGGCAGCCATATGCAGAGCGGCATGTGTTGCAGGTTCTCGCTGTCTCTTGCCAACACGGTTGTTTCACATCATTAGAGACCATCCTCTAAAAAGGAAGCATGCCCCAGCCATCTACACAGGCTAGCTCCAATCCCCTTTCATTTTAGTACCCGCTCCCATTTCCACAAAGGCAAGGCCCTGACACACCGGGAATACTGCAGATGTCACAAGGGGCCATTTGCAAGGACTATGTGTTCCAGAGCTAAATAACAATTGTTGGAAAATTATTGGTTTGGCCCATCTGAGCTTTTGCTCTCGCTGTGACTTCAGAATACCCAGAGAAGCTAGTATATCCCTGCCTGGTCCTCATATTTATGTCATCTTCCCCCTCTCCACCGCAATCAACTCATTCAACAACCTTTTTTTAAGGCATGAATAAGTGCCACGTGAAAATCCATTTTCCAAAGTTCCAAATTTGCAAATCAAAGAAAGTACATTTTTATTTTAGCAAAGAAGCAGAGCTGTGCGATCGGTGGATTGTGGATCTGAACATGTTCCCAAACCAGGTGATTCCTTGTCATTTGCGATGCTGTGAGGGTTCTGAGTGCTTTGCCTACATTGAGAACACAGGCAAATGAAATGACGCCTGGGCTTGGGTTGGGATCACCACGCAAATGACTATGTCAGATGACCATTGGTTTTAAGTAGCTTCATCTAGTTTAGCACAATTCATTTGCCAAGAACACTTATAGAAAATGTATTCTTTTCCATTAAATCAGGTAAGCCTTTCCTTGAGTTCCTGACACCCACTCCTATCCATCTCTCTCTCTCTCTCCCTCCCCATGTGTTGTGTGTTCACACCTGTCCTTCCAAAAGCCTGTCAAAAAAACAGATATGTTTCTTCATTGTAGACCACAGCTGGATTCTGCAATATCTCAGGAATCTAATATATAATCAGAGGAGATCTAAGTAGAAGAGATCAATTCATCCATTCTTTCATATGTTCATTCTGATTTAAATGAATATTGATCATTGGGGATCTAATGATGCAGAAGACTGTGTTGGTCTCAGCACTAATGAAACAGCATCTAATGAGGAAAACAAAATCTAATAAGGTATTCAGGGAAACTTTCTAGATCACATAACCTCTTTGAGGGCAGTTTTGAGTCGTATATTCAATGAAATCTTCAGAAAATTCTCTATGATCATGTCTATCAAAGATCCATTCTGAAATTTCCAGCAATTACTAGTATTAAACTCAAAATCACCCATTGCTTTATTGGCAGGTCCTCATCAATTACTTCTCCATTCATTCTCTTCAGATGGCTATACTAGAGAGTGTCCATTTTCATACTCTAGTCCCATAAGACAAAAAGTTTCAATGCTATTATGATTCTGACACATTTTAAAAGCCTACGAGCCCTGTTTTATCAACAGCCTTTTACTGTCTCATAACTATTTTCTCAGCAAGCCCTCTCCCCTGACATGCAGACAAGAGACATAAGTATTTTTATCCATCACGTCTCAGCATTTCATGTTTATTATTTTACATGTACAGATCTCAAGACAAATCTACGAATGTCAGTGGCCAGACATTTTGTGTGTGGGGGGGGGGGGGAATCCATAGTAGGGGCAGCATTTCTATACTTCAGAACACTGTCAGTAGATCTCCTTAAAGAATATATTTTGGATCATTAAGAACTTCAGAAGAAAATTTATAATACCATTTTGGGAATAGAGTACAATGAGGATAAAATTTAATGAACCTTCATTTTGTGTAAATACAACAAAACTTGGATTTATAGAACTGATAATAGAAAGGAACTTGATTAATTTTATGTGGCCCAGGGTCCCAAACGTAAGGAATTCATCTGTTAAAGTTATTACTCTGTTAAACTAAGGGCCAGCAACTTCATAAAATATGCCAAGAAACCAACCCTGAGTGGTAGGGAGAAGATTACAGCTTCAGCTGATGCAATATAGGAGAGAATGCTTTTCTTACGGATGAAAGAGGGTGGCTTCACTTGCAACAATTTCCCTATTTTAAATAAGAGAAGGGACACCTGAGTTGCTCACTCTCACCGCAGTTGTCACTTATCAGAAAGCTGTCTTCAGGGGCTGAACCAAAGACAGGCTCAGGGTCAGGGAAATCTGGGGATGTCCTCCAGGAAGGAAGGAGAAATCATTCCACACGTGATTGAACCCGAGTGAAAGACATAACTTTGCACCAGACCCTGGGTGATAAAAGCTAGTAAACCAAGGTACAAAGGCTGAAAATGAAGTTAAAAATGAGGGGGTCAAGAAGACCAAGTTAGAAGGTTGTTAAAGAGAGAAACAAAGGTACAGGGCAGGGCTGGCAGCTTCTTCAGACATTTTACTCATGTTTTAGCAGGGTGCTAATTTGTCGGGCATTAGATCTGAAATGAGATAGCTGGCATACCCAAACTAGGGTAATTTGAAGAGGGCATAATAGAGGAACTATTACAAAGATGTGGGCATGATGCAGAAATACTATAAGGAACAGCTCAGGAACTTATTAGAAATAACAGCAGAGGGGATGCTGGGGTAGCTCAAGGTTGAGCGCTTTTCTTTCTTTTTTTAAAAAATTATTTTTATTGTTTTTGACAGAGAGAGAGAGAGAGAGACAGAAAGGGGAAGGCCCAGAGCAGTCTCCATAGTTGAACATCATTCGTTTTCTACATAGTTTCATTCCACAGGTGGGGCAGGGCTACGCAGAGCAGGACCTGGGCCAGGGTATTGCCCCAGTGAGAACCAAACTGGAGACACACTCCAGTTCAGCATATGGGTCCACACAGGCAGGGGCCAGGATTCGATCCTCAGACCTCGAGACTGCAAGATGAGCACTCGATCTGCTGAGCCATCCCAATGTTCCCTCTTTCCTTTCAACCTTTCGGTCTGGGGATCGAATTCCCTCTCATGCAACCTCATACACTGAACTGAAGCACAACTAGCAGTGAAGTTTCTTGCCTCCCATGCAGTAAGCCCCCAGTTAGGTTCCTGCCCCGCGTGGCTCCACATCCACCTGTGTGGAATGAAACCATGTCACAACTAATGACGTAAAACTATGGAGACTGCTCTAGGCTCTCTCTCTCTCTCTCTCTCTCTCTCTCTCTCTCTCTCTCTCTCTCTCTCTCCTTCTCTCAAACAATACAATAACCCTTTAAAAAGTAAAAATAAATAAATAATTAACAGCGAAAACACTATCACTCCTGTACCCAAAGGAATGAAATGAAGGAATGGTCACTGGTACTTAGAAGAAAGTAGTCATCAAAAGGCCACACTGAGACTGAGAGATACAGACCACCTTGAAGCCACGTCTCAGAAAGAAAGCTAGAGATTTAAAGAAAGCCATGATTTAATCCTAATTCAAATCCTTTCACTAATAAAAGTACTGGCTATCAGAAACCAAAGCACAAAAGAAGCTCAGCACGGCATTGAAAATATACCATAGTGAACTATAGTACTCTTTTCTAGCAAAACCTATACCTCCTTCTTTCTGTGTTTAACTTCACTTTCCCACAAAGATATTTATGAATTCTGAAATCATGAACTGCTCTGGGACTTTCTTCTGTTCTCCCCCCCCACACACACACACACACCTCCCCACCCCCACCCCCATTATAACCTCTTTTTAAAACCTACTTTGGACCTCTCCCCCATAGATACACAGTGTAGTGAAACAACCTGAAGTGGCCCAGTAGGCAACTGACTGAGAACATCATGCTGGAGGCAAAAAATGCTACCATATGGGTTTCTTAAAAATTCAGTGTATAAGGAGACAGCAGGCTTGGATTTTACATCTATCCATGGTACTAACTTGAACTACATCAAAGCAAGACTTCTCTGTGCACCAATTCCCTCATCTAAATAGCATACTTCATCTGGATTGGTAAGGTCTCCGTTAATGCTAATTTTCTGTTGTTCTTTCATGATTAGACAAAGCAACTATGACTGTTTTTTGTTTTTTGGGTTTGTTTTGTTTTTTATAGAGGGTACCTGACTTCCTATTTTGACTATTCTCTTAGGATATCTGTGCAGTGTTATTGTTACTGTGTCAAACTCTGTCCGCAGTCTCCAAAATAAGCATCCCAATGTCATTTCCTCTATTATTCACATAGCTGAACTTCCACTTCTGTGACATCTATAATCCCCTTGGTGAAGGAGTTTCCCTCTTGCCCTGTAAGCCACCTGCTAATCAGCATGTGATGGAGTGTCCCACCTGTATGATACCTCTTCCCTGCTAATAAATGACACAAGCTAAAACGATCACACTTACCATATATTCCACTTGAGATTAAATAAGGGAATGTTTTATCCTAGTAAGTATCTTCCAGCTGTAGGAAGAAAATGTTAATCAGACATTAAAGATGCCAAGAAAAATAAATTCACTATGTAAATAGCTACTTGGAGTAATTAGCTATTTACTGTTTAATAAATGGTAAATAAGACCTCCCAGTTCACCACAACACTAGGCAAAAACTACGTAGAAGGGCACCAGAACAGGTTAGAGTTGACAAGAACCTTCAGCCTCAATGAAATGTCTAAAAGTTTAATCAGGTTCTGTGGCGATGAAGAGACCCAGCATCGGGGCTTGAAGCAAATAGAATTGGTCTGAGTTGTAAGAGGAAAAGGTCTCTTGCCGTTGATAGAGTGAGGGCATCAGATACGCAGTGACCACAGAAACCTTTCCAGTTACACCTTACTGCTGAAGGAGTAATGAGTAATTTGAACCCTGACATTGGATCATTGTGAGCATGTAGCAATTTTGCTAGGATGCGTTCATGAACTCAAGTGTCAGACATCATACTTGGGTGTGAAAGGCACACTGTTAGGATCCTGACATTGATTGGGTGTGATGGTTAAGTTTATGTATCAACTTGGCTGAACCAAGAAATAGCCACATAGCTGGTGAAACACTATTTCTAGGTGTGTTTGTGAGAGTGTCTCATGAAGAGATTAGCATTTGAATCGGAAGATTAAGTCATGAAAATTGCCCTCCCCATAGTAGAGGGCATCGTTCACTTTATTGAGGACACAAATAAAACAAAGAAGCAGAGGAATGGCAAATTTGGCCTCTCTGTTTGAGCTGAAACATATTCATCTTCTCCTGCCCTTGAACATCGGTGTGCCTGGTTCTCAAGCTCTTGGACACAGATGAGGACTTACATCCTCATCCCCCAATTCTCAGGCCTTCGGACTGGAACTGAAGTACACCACTGATTTCTCTAGTTCGCCAGCTTGCAGACAACAGATAATGGGACTTCTTGGCTTCCATAACTGTGTCAGCCAATTCTTATAATAAGTCTCCTCACATATCTCTCTCTGTCTCTAATCTATAACTCTACCTATATTCTGTCAGTTCTGCTTCTCTGGAGAAACCTGACTAATACACTGGGGTTTTACATCACAAAATTGCAAATATTAATAAATGAACCCAAAACATGAGCCGCTTAGCAGAGATTTATGACGTGTAGAGGTGGGTTGGGAGGCATAGTAACATTGATACATCTTACTACTAAGAACTCACTGGAGATGAAGATCTGATGTCAGGTACCCATCTTTAGGTAAATGAGCATTCAGGAAAATGTTTGTCCACCAGAAAGACACCCAGCAAACTATTATTCCCTCCGGGAATCAAGAATCACCTTCCCAGGTCACAACCATTACACTAAGTCTAGTTCATGGTATTAAATGCCCTAGGTTTCTAAATGATATTGCTCATGTTCAGATTCATAGGCACTCTGGTGATTCTGATCAAGATTTGGAGTTAACATGTTCATCATCTGTGAGTCTAAATGATATATTTTTTTTTCAATTCTCTAGCATTCTCCTTACCCTGTCCTTATCAAACTGATGAAATAGTATTACATGTTCTACTTCTAAGTGCTCCCCATGTGATACATGTTTTTCCTCTGCTGATAATGTAAGCTTCCTGCCACCTGTGACCCAATAGGTTTAAGTTGTTTGCTAATCAACACGAAGCTCCTGTCTATTTAGACCTGGGCTTGACCCTCAACTGCCTCACATGCTGAAGTCTAATAATTTCCCCCGAGTTCTAGTTACAGCATGCACCTGGTGTTTCCTATATTGTGAGAAGATTTTCTAGTGACACCAACCTGCGCCACATCCAAACGCAGAGACACAACGTGCTTTGTGGATGAAAGTCAGGTAGTCACAAAATGCAGAATTCAAGACCTCCGTGTCCTTCCCTGCCATACATATCCACACAAAACACCGCATGTGTGTGTTCCCTGACAGTTTGAAAGGGTCTTTGAGGTTTAATCAGTAGATAATGGCCAAATGATAACATAGCGCTCATAGTGGGAATTCTTATCTCAGCGTGCCTGCTGGCTGAACACCAAAGACTGCATACACTGCATTTTATTTAGCTGTAAGGAATAGGGGTCAGGGTGATTCTTGGGTTGCTATATATAAAAATACTATTTTTCTCAACTCAAAAGTGATCTCTAGGCAATATGTAACAGTAACTGGTAAAAGGTTAAAAGGAAAATACTTCTTTTAAGGGAATACTTCCCCTATAGTTCCTATTATAATGTCTGAATTATTAATTTTGGTCCTTTTCCTGGTGTTCCTTTCTTTTTTTATTTTAGCAAATGGCCATTTGTAATTAAGTCAATGATAGAAAATTAAAAAGTAAAGTCTCTACTGATGCACCAGAACAAGAGGAAAAAAGGTATTTATATATATATATGACTTGCAAACACCAATTTTTAAGAGCAGTTAAGACCTAAATTCATAGACAATTCAAGAATTCTGTGAAAACACCTGAGTTATAAAAATAACAATTGTCTATTATCAGCATATTTACTTTATATGTTTGATGTAATTATTCTTTAGGGTTCTGTTAGAAATACTATTTTTTTAATTTAATTTTCCCACAATGCATTGTAAACTGCTTTGCTGCTCCAATGAGGCCCTTGGATTGCAGCATTGGTAACCCCTGAGAGGTTTTGACAATGTACTGTTTTACGTTCCATTCCTACTAATTCAGAATCTTTATTTTTGACAAGATCTCTAAATGAGTTCAGCAATAAAGAAATGAGCCTGGACTTATTTCGTTCCACAGACAAGATCTCAGATTCAAGCTTCGTGATGTTTGACCTCCAAATTTCTTTGAACCTGGTATTCTTCTGTAGAAAATGTATAGTAATATGTGTCCTGGGGTCCTTAAGAGGTTAAACATCGTACATATGAGGAGAAGCCAGGGTGGTTCAGCAGGTTAAGCACTCTCTTTGTAGCCCCGGGGACTGAGGATCGAATCCCTGCCCCGACCCATGTGGACACATACGCTGAATTGTGGTGAGCTTCCCATGCGGGAAGCCCCTGGTTTGGTTCTCACCAGGGTGGGCTTCCCATGCAGGAGGCCCCTGGCCCAGTTCCTGCCCTGCACGGCCCCCACCCACCTGTGTGGAATGAAACTATGTTGAAAACTGATGATGTACAACTATGGAGACTGCTCTGGGCCCTCCCCTTCTCTCTCTCTCTCTCTGTCTTTGTCTCTCTCTGCCTGTCAAAAACAATAATTTTTTTTTAAAGGATAGTCCATATGAAAAAATTAATGAGCATAGGATCTAGAGTCCAGAGTTTTCAATTAATGTTCCTCACCACCTATTCAAAGGTACTAAGCTGCCTAAATAAACTAACACAAAGCACCTCCCTTGGCTTGCACATGTGATGTGCATAACTGCTCCCCTTATCTTTTTCCTCAGAATTACTATTACTAATGTGACACTGTAATAGATGCTCTAGTGTCTTATAGGAGGCTATCTTAATCTTGATAAAAGAGAACGAGATTAACACAAGAAATCCAAATTTTTAGAGAATAAGGGGGAAAATACCTTTATAAGAAGTAGAGAAAATGGTTGTGCTAACGATCTTTTTGCACATAAATGCTATAAAGTCAATAAGTGTTAAATGCTCGCCATTCATTCATTTATTCCTTTATAATACATTTATGTATTGGCTACTCTATCATCTGCACTATACCGGATATTTATGCCACCATAGATTTTAAAAACATGCATTTTATTTTCCTTTTCTAACCAGGGCATGGTTGGAGCTTCAAAGGTGCACCATGTGGCTTTCAGTGTATGAGAGGAGTAAGAGCAGGTCCTGATGCAGGGCTGGGAGTAGATGAGCTGGGAAGAGCTGGTTTGCGCCAAGGTCAAGGCAGCTCAGAGAATAACGAAGTCAGGCCTGAGGCAGGGCAGCTGAGACAACTCTTCCCAGAGGAAGCCCAACCTTTCAGGATCTGCAGATGTTTAGAGGAGCAGTAAGGAAGTCCTAGGATGATAAACACTTGGGTGGCCCGGGATCTGAATCTCAGACTCATCCATAAGAAATCTGGCTCACAACCTATTATGCCAACACTCATACTCATCCATGCCTTGCAACCTCACTCCTCAGAGTCATAGCAAGGTACTGCCTCACCCCAGCGGCCCAGCCAGGTACCAGCAGTCTTAGATTGTAACATGGAAGATAGAGAAGACTTTAATAATAAATCATCATAGTTAATGCCTTTCATAGAACAAACTTAATCATTCTTAAATTAGAAAATGGAGGTTCTTGTGTAAATCTGAAGAAAGGGGGTCACTAAAAATATGGGATCTGAGCTACTGGTAAAAATTAGTAGAATGACTGGGGATTTGTGGATGGCTCAGCAGGTTGAGTGCTGGTCTTGCAGCTCCGGGGTCTGAAGATTTGTCCACAAAGATATATGTACCTCAATGTTCATTGTAGCATTATTTACAGTGACCAAGACATTGAAACAACCAAGTATCCTCTGAGAAATGATTGGATAAAGACGTGTTACCTATACACAGCAGAATATCACTCAGCAATAAGATAAAATGCTGCCTTTTGTGACAACACGGATAGATCTTGAAATTATCATGCTAAGTGAAATAAGTCAGACAGAAAATGTCAAGAACTGTATGACGTCACTCATATGTGGTATATGAAACCGGAAGCAACAAAGACACAAGATAAATAGACAAAGAAACAAAAACTCATAGACACAGACAACAGTTTAGTGGTTCCCAGAGGCTACAAGGGGGAGAGAGGGGGTGGAGGAAGGAGGCAGCATCGTGTCTATGGTGATGGAAGGGTAGCTGACTCTGGGTGCTGAGCACACAGTACAGTATATAGATGATATATTATAGAATTGTACACTTAAAATCTATATAATCTTATTAACCATGTCACTCCAATAAAGTTAATAAAAAAATAAATAAAAATGAATGAAGAAAAAACAACACAAACAATAAACACTATAAATAATGGTGAAACATAGAAATTTCCCCCTCAGACCCAAATCACTACATCTATTTTGCATTTTATTAGAGGTCATAACTAGTATAAAAAGGAAAAAAAAAAGGAGGGAGGGAGGGAGGAAGTAAGAAGGGATGGATAGGAGGGAGGGAGAACAAAGGAAGACAACAGAAAATATACAAGAACCTATAGACAATAATTGGGATTACTCATCAAATTTAACAATAAATTAAAAAAAAATAATTAAAAAAAATAATAATAATTGGGATTAATAAGCAAATTTAGAAAATTTACTAGATTAAACCAAAAAAATGTTCTTTTAATATATAAAAAAGTCTTCAAAATTTTTTTTTAAATCAGGCAACCCAATATTTTTAAATTATCAACTGACACAAGCAAAATGTTGAAATGGTATAAAAAAGAAAACCAAGCATATGTTCCCAATCTCACTATTTATCAAGGGAACACAAAATTCCAAGAAAATACACTTGAACAAATCTGAATTAATACAATTAAGAATATTGATAATTTCAAGGTTTTTCAAGGATCTTTAAAATAACTGAAAATCTCATTCTGTGCTGGTGAGAACATGAATTGTTTCAAACAGTTTAGAAAATGGGATGATCTACTAAAGCTGAACTTTTTCATATTACCAACAATATTGCTTCCAGGTAAGAGGTGTGTGTGTGTGTGTGTGTGTGTGTGTGTGTGTGTGTGTGTGCGCTAAAAGACATATAAAAGGAAGTTTCTAGCAGCCCTATTAGTAATAACCAAAAAGTAGTTATAAGCTAAATATAAAAATAAAAGTAGAAGAATGCATAAATGGATTGTGGTATACTTACTGAGAAATTGGTACACAAAGGCAATTCTATTAGTAAAGAGTTTTTAACTTGATTAGTAACTTTTTTACTTACATTGGTTAATGAGTATATGAGCATTTGTGGTGTGTGTTTTTTTCTTTATATTTAAAACTGTAAATATTTTTTAATAAACCTTAAAAACTGCAAATAAAATATATATTTGTAGCTTCAGAACAGCAAGCAAGATACAAAATAAACAAACAAAAATATGTGTCATTGAACAAAAACTTGGTAATTCCAAAAGGAAAGAAAAAAGAGACATCGGTTGGGGGAAAGGCAGAAAAGAAGGGAGAGAGAGAAGGAGGGAAGGAGGAAGTTAGTTTTGCTTCTCAATGGGAAAAGCTAAAAAATATCATGGCTGTATTTTTCTTTTAAACCCAATATGCAATGATGTATTTATGAAAATACATTCATAGCTACTATTTGGTGAGAAAAATACACAACTAAACTACTAATATTTTTAAACAACGTATTAGCTTAATAGTCAGAAAATCAACAATAAAGATGAAAATAAAGATTGACACATACAGGTTCACAGTCAACCCTTTAACCAAAATAGGGCATTAAACAAGATGGGATGCACAGTGCATTTTGCTAGTACTGAATATAAACTATTTGCTCCTCCTTGTCTGGCAATTTTTAGACTTTTGATTTTTTTCTTCATATTTGGACTTAGACAGTTTTTGCTTCTCTCTTTTTTAGTGATTTCTGTGTTTAAGCTCTAGCACGTATAGACTTTTGGCATGCACTAGACCTCCCTAGCTAGATGAGGTAGGTTTCAGGTCTTTTCCTGTCCTGCACCATGCCACACTTACTTCAGTACGACAGTTTTTCATAGCTGTCAATTCTACCCTTTTACCACCACAGCCCCGTGAAAATTACTTATAATTTAAAAGATACTGAATCTTTCTTATTGCTCCATTTTTAGAGACACAATACAATAGTCACTGTTATGGTGTATTAATGATTCGTAAGTTTTTTCACTGACATATACTACATTCATATGCAATGATATGAGAAAAAAGTCCATGAAAAATGTTGATAAGAATTAAATTTGAAGTTCAGTTCTTTTGTGATCTGAGCTCATATTACACTGGTGGAAATACAGCATTATCTCACAGAGGTCTTTTGGGGTTCTATTATGGGCCCAAACAAATCACAATGTAACCCATCCCATTTATACATAGTCGGCATTCGGCTGACTCACTTGATTGTCCTTGAAGGCGCTGCTGAATACTTTTATTTTTATTCCAGCCACCATGGAGAAGGTGCATTGTGTAGCACAGGCAATCACATTTACGCAAAAATGTCCTTGGCTTGTTTATTATGCGCATGGAGGTGAGGGGAAGAAAAGAAAACCCGCCAAATAGTTCCTTCAACCTTGAAAAGAAACACAACATTAATCTACAGAAACTTCTTTCAATAGATTTCCATGGGCAAAATTTAGTGTCATATATTTGGCAACTAAGAGGAAAAAATCTGATCATGAATGAGTATGTGAAATGCATCCATAGTTTAGTCAAGTTGACTGAAAATCTCAGAAGCTGTGTCTAGTCCAAATTTCAAATATGCTTATTATGGCGTGCTCAGATCCCATGTGCTGGGGGGTATAATTCCTAAAAAGGCAGTTCTTCTGGCAGATTAAGAAAACAGTTTGCTTTTGCCTCGGGCCATTAACATTTTAATAAAACAGTCGTCAACTGTGATAACAGTTCCTCTTAAGGGGGATTTATCTATTATTAACCTTATTAAGTAAAAAGTTTATTACGGCCCAATGTAGATTTTCCAGCCTTCATCAAACATGCTTCTCACTCCAGCTCACTTTCACTCTCTCTCTCTTTAAAAATTTAGTTCAATTAAGCTAAATTTCTGTGCCAAGTGCATGTTTACAAGTTTGTTGGTTTGTTTTTCTTTGGAGCGATTTGAAAATGATTCTCATTTCCAATAATAGTTGATTAAGCTAAACACATTTATGTGCTTTGTTGAGAACAACAATCTGCTAAGAAGGAATAATTTACCACTTTTGACTGATTTTGGTGAAATAGACAGTTCTCAGTCTTAAGACAGTTTTGTTCTAGGAATGAGGCCAATAGATACAAGTTACCTATCATTTTCACATGGGAATAAGGTGATGTAATAGACAATTGTGTTCCCTATCAAAGCATGATGTCTAATATTTTTATTGAAATAATCATAAGTACTTTATTTAATCTACATTTGAAAAAGAAACATAAATCCAGTGTTAATCTTCTAAAATGCATGAAGAAGAAAACAAAGGTATAGGAATGTGATTGTTCAGAATGTGCTCAGGGAATGTAAGCTGTTCCACTGCATAGAGAGTCAAGGACTGAACAAAGAGGAAATAGAGGACAAAACCAAAAGGTGTTGTAGAAACAATTTTAATGTATAAAGAGTCATAAATGTTTAATTTAAAGTAAAAGAAAGTCAGGAAGGATGCACCAAATAGTTCAATAACAGGGAAAACATGTAGGTTTGTGGGTAACGTGTAAGTACAGTAACAAGGGTTTCTACTGAGCAAATAACAAACAAAGCTGCCTGGAAATTTACATTTCTAGGACTAAATGAACCTAGCTTTATATAACAATTGAGTTTGTGAACTTGCCACCACACACTTACATTGCCAGCACTGTACGAACACCTCGGTAAGGTTTCATAACCTTGGCATATCTGTGTCTCACAGCTGCATTCATGTTGATGTTTGGTGTGTCTTGCTGAGTGACGTTCATTGTTGTTGTTGCATGTTTTTGTGTGCCATCATGAGAATTTCAGAGCTTGAATTAGAGCAATAAACAAAAATTAAATTTCTTGTTAAACTTGGCAAGAGTGGAAGTAAAATCAGGGATATGTTAGTCCAAATTTATGGGAATATGCCATGAAGAAAATGGCAGTGTACAAATGGATTCAATGTTTTCTGAGGAGAGAGAAAGCATCACTGATGAAGAGAGGTCGGAGCAGCCAGTAACAAATAGAACTGATGTAAAAAAGGTTGCAAAAATTTGTCAAATAGTGTGTCAAAATCATTAGCTGACTATGAGAAGCATAGCAGACCAAGGAAACATTGATAAACAGGAAAATCTTCATTGAAAATCGTAGCATGAGAAAGGTGTGTGCAAAAATCATCCTGAAGGAGCTCAACAAATGAACAAAAGCAAAGGAGAGTAGAAGTTTGCCAAGACCTTTTGGAGAGGCAAGACAATGTATTGGGCCATGTTATCACTGATGATGTAACATTGGTTTACCAGTATGACCCTGAAACAAAGCATCCAAGTGCACAATGAAAGTCAGCCAATTCCCTGCCATCAAAAAAGTCTGTCAGTTCAAGTCAAGGGTCAAAATGATGTTGCTAAACATTTTTTGATATCAGAGGAATTGTTCTTCATGGATTTATACCAATTGGACAAACAGTCAACCAACTTGACTATTTACAATTGCTGAAAAGGTTGACTGAAAAAGTTAGACAAAAATAACCTGAAATTTTCACCAACAACTCACGACTCTTACATCACAACAATGCACAGCTCACACAGCACTGACTGTGAGGGAGTTTTTAGCCAGTAAACAAATAACCGTATTGGAACATTATCCCAACTCACCTGATTTGGCCCCCAACGACTTTTTTCTTTACCCAAAGATAAAGAAAATATTGCACTTGGTCTTAGCCAAAAGGCCAAGGAGCAATGATAAAGGAAATATTCAAAGGAAGACCTTTTGATGACACTCAAAACATCAAGGATAATATACCGGTAACA
>PVKE010023325.1:0-24756 GCA_004027555.1 Craseonycteris thonglongyai
GCCCAGTTCCTGCCCTGTGCAGCCCCGCGCCCACCTGTGGAGTGAAACTATGTGGAAAAACCAATGATGTGCAACTATGGAGACTCTTCTGGGCCCTCCCCCTTCTCTCTGTCTCTGTATCTATCTCTATCTATCTCTCTCTCAAAAACAATAAAAATAAATCTTTAAAAAAGAAAATTCAGTTTGAATTTAAAAATCTCTGTTTTAAGAAATAATTAAAGAGTCCACAAGTCGTTTTCCAATTTGCAAGAAGGCTTCAACCCATGTTTAATTCCTGTCCTAGAACTCCTCATCAATTTTTCTAGAATTTCGAGAGTAAACTTGCAGAGTTAGAAAGGGACCTGAAATCCAACTGTATCCGACTTCCAGATACTCCTTCCCAAAATGAACTCATGACAGTGACAGATCAAAATCGGTTAATTGCTTAAGGTATATGTATATAATAGAATACCATGAAAGTCTTCAAATAAACAGAGCAGTTAACTGGCATGAAAGGCTAGCCAACACAAGTGTCTAGTAAGCCACAGACTTTATTGTATTTTTAGCTATTACTATCATCTCTCTCTGTGGGTAGTAACTGTCTTACAAACCCTACTATATTCCCTTTTCCTACTTGTATGCATGCCACAAAATATGTAAATAATTTTTAATTGACATTGAATTGGGTTTTTGTTTTTGTTTTTGTTTTTTATTGTTAAATGTATTGGGATGACATTGGTTGGTAACAATTACATAGTTTCCAGGTGTGCAATTCTACATTACATTGTCTATGCATTGCATTACGTGCTCACTACCCAGAATCAGCCCTCTTTCCATCACCATATATTTGATTCCCCCTCCTTACTATCCCCCTTCTCTCCCACCCACCTTCCCCTGGACCCTCAATTTAGTGAATTGCGCTTTTTAATTGACATTGATTTGAGGTTAAAGTTGGTTGTTTGATTGTTTTGTGCATACTGTGACTCTTCCTAAAGAAGAAAGATTCTCTTTTATGAAGTCTTCCCAAATTGACCCAAACTCATTCCCTCAGTTTACCTTTGAAAAGGTTGTTTATCTAAATTTGGTTTTTTTTAATATATCTCTTGTCTCCTTATTTTCATTATGAGCTTCCTCTTGCTCCTTTTGTTCACAAACAGCTGGCTCAGCAAGGATGGGATCCCCCCTTCCCTAGAGTGTTTTCCATAGATAGAGTGGCACTAAGTTCCTTTGTTGTCTTTAATGTTCTTTTACTAAACTTTAACCTTTTGTTCTCTCAACTATTGCTTTTTATCTATTAACTGTGTTAAAATTACTTCTTTTTTTGTCATATGCACACAGCTTGTAGTTGGGGACACAAGGTATACATGTTTCCATAAATTATGACCTCAAACCTGGCTCTCAGAGGGTGGGTTTATAGTCAGACTTCTCCACATTCTATTTCCAAACAGACACAGCATGTAAACAAAGCTAGGGTTTAGATTGGATTGAACTGACATTGTGCTGACAGAGTGTCTCCTCCCATCTCCAGAACCCTGGTGGCCACCTTCTTCCCTTTTGTGAGAAGTTCTTTTCAGGTCTGCTGCCTTCAGCCAGGCTTTGCCTCCCCTGCAGTTCCACTCTGCTTTATAAACATTCTAATGTTTAAGGCTGTGTTGGGGGAGCCTTATTAAAAGCTCTTATATCATGCTCTATGAAGTTCTCCAAAATCCAGTGATTCCACGTCCCTTCACTCTTCAGTATCTGAAATGCAACCAGGAGAAATAAATTGATCAATTTTAAGATTTCCATAACATAAACACACTAAAAAAATAAGCAGAACAATAAACCATTTCTTCTCCTGCTACCAAAGGAGAGCCCAAATCTTTTGATTATATGGGGATTTTATTTTTATATATGAACTGAGAGAAAAGAATTATCAACCAGGCCTTGGACACAATTTTCATATAGCAAAATACCTCTAGCAATATCACTTTATAAAAGGATTTGCTTTTTATTAGTGAAACATTTGCAGAATATTTAAGGAAATTCTCATAAAAGGATGATCTAATTGTATTGGGAGTTTGTATTAATAAATCTACGTAGTTAAGGTCAGTGATTTTATTTTGTAGATATCCCCTTAAATATTTTTATCTAATTGTTACTTTTAAATTCTATACTTGCTTGGATTTCCTTCTTTTTCAGTTATGTCTAAATTAAGTAATATGTTGAGGTTGATACTGTAGTCAACTTTCAATAAACATGGCAATTTATGTGGGGATGCCCAGACTTTTAACCCAAGTCAGAGTTAAAGTAAAACCAGCCCCGAGTCGATTATGAAATAGACTTAATATAATCTTAGTGGAAAGCACATCCAGCAATTTGAACATTGAGTTTATTAACCACTGCACCTTGATTTGCTTTTGGCTGGCTGGGCCCTTCTTCTGACTACCTATGTCAATGGTACTGGCATCTTTGATTCTGAGACCCAAGGCAAGTTGCTCCCAAGGTCATTATCATCAAATTGTCAATGTGAATGCCAGCCAGAAATGCATCAGTTACTTTCCGTCCTGAGAATCAAGTAAGCATTTGCTTGATTGAGAAAATTTAACTAGAGTCTGCATTTTACCATGCTCATAGCCAACTTAATTAAATTAGCATTGCCTTCTCCGGGTTATAGGAAGACTTTCTAAAGGTTGTCCTATTTTTTAGTCGACTTGCAAAACTCATTATAGGTTAAAATGGAATTAATTGTCCTTTATCTTTTTTCATGTCATAATTTTCTTTGTTTTACTAGTTGATCATTGAATAGTTCTCACTATGAATTTAAAATTTTTACCAAATTTTAGTTTTAGTTTAGATTTCAACAACTTAAATAAATGAAATGGGATTGTTGGAGATTCCCAATGCTATGGTAGTAATACTGGATTCCTAACAATGTGTTTTGAGTACATAAACATTTCACTAATTTACTCATTTTAACCTTTTCACAAATACCATGATTTTATAATTAATCTATCTCTGTATAATTGAGAGTTAACTGCACTCTGTGCATATGTTTGATTTGTTCATACATTTTATTTGTGTGGTTTGTTTATAAACTATAGGTTATTTTATTATAGATTTTTCAGTAGCTCTCTAACCTATTACTTAAGTATTATAAATTTATGTATATGTGTGTTTTGTCATTTGACAGTGTTTTATTTTGGAAATGATTTTCATATCAGTAATCTTTTAAGCTTAATATTTTACCTATACAATTTAATTTCCAAAAAAAAATAATTCAAATAACTTGACATTTCTAGATATAGTAAATTGCTATTTCCACAGTATAGTAAGTAGTTACTTTTTTTTCCGTTTAGCATAATTATACATAAGTATTGATAATTTCTGTGAAGAAGCCAGTGGTGCAAGACCAGCTTTCAACAAAAATTTAGCCTATCTGATCTAAGTCCAGGTGGATATCTGGGTCCAAAAAGAGATCAAATTCAAAAGAAATAGTCTGACAGATGTAGTGGAGGTGGGACAGGAAAGGCAGCACAGTTGTATGAATATAATGCAGAAGTGATATTAATACCAGTTACCAAGCTGGGCATATCCACTTCCTGCAGGGTAGGATGTGAGAAGAGCAGAGCAGGATGTACACAGGCCTTTGGAAATCTGAGCCTTGGCAGAAACGGCAGGAGCGGGTGATCCACAGACTAGCAGTGAACCCAGAAGGTGATTGGAACCCTCCCCCCCTTCCCTCGCCATGCCCTACTGCTTGATATGCATGGGATCCAGGCAGTAGCCCTCTGTATTCAGGCCTTTGGCACAAGAGCTGAGAATGGAAGGGGCCTGTGATTATCCTGGACTGCTACCCTCAGCAGGCTGCCAGCGAGGGAGTAGCTTTCTGACACTTGCTGTGATGGATCTAGACCAAGCTTGTGACACCCACAGCCCACGGGCCGCATATAGGCCAGGACTGCTTTGAACGTGACCCAACACAAATAAATTCGTAAACTTTCTTAAAACACTATGATTTTTTTTTTTTTTTTAGCTCATCAGTTATTGTTAGTTTTAGTGTTAGTGTATTTTATGTGTGTCCCAAGACTGTTCTTCTTCCGTTGTGGCCCAGGGAAGCCAAAAGATTGGATATCCCTGATCTAGACTATGCTAACCTATTGTGATGGATTTCATTGATCAACTGCATACCTACTTTGGGGTCACCCTATAAAATGAAGTACTATTCAGCCTTTAAAAAGAAGGAAACCATGCCCAGAGGATCCCAGTAGTTTCCTTACTGGTTTCCTCTCACTTCCACCTGTCCTCGCCCCTTGCCCCTCCCCATTTCACCCCTTCTCCATTAGGAAGCTAGTGTATGTGGATCTTTTTAAAACACAAATCTGATCATGGTACTGCCATGTTAAAGAAATAAACTCCATCTACTTCCCATTGCTCGTAAGAGAAATACCAAGATTTCTCCTTTGTAGGAAAAACAAATTCAATATGTATCAAGTCTCTCTTGTCTAGTTGTGTTTATGTGTTTGAGCACTGAGAAACCTATTCAGGGGTATGTAAAACATTTTAAATCAGTCCTTAAGGTGTGGGATTAGAGATGGAGCTGAATGGTGGCCTTAGCGTGGTTGCCTAGAGCCAAACTCTAGGACTAGACTACTTGGGTCCATATCCAGCACTTACTTGCCTATTATTTTGCCTTGGGCAGTTTATTTAAACTTAAATTTCTTTGTATCTCCATAAGGATAAAACCAGCATGAGAACACTTAGAAAATGCTTAGCACCTACGTAGTACTGTGTTTGCTGCTATTTTCCTTGCTATTATTTTTCTTCATCTCTATTGTTGATTGTTATAATAAACATGCTTTACCTTTAAACTTTAGAAATCTTAAAGAAATAGGAAAACAGAGGGTCAAGGAAATTCTTATTACTGCCTACAAGGCTCTGTACAATGGGCCCCTGCCTGTTCAGAACTTCATCATAAGCTGCTTTTCTTCCTGTTACTCTTCTGTATCCCAGTCACCCCAGTTTTCTCACTTCCTGTAGCCTGACCTCTGCTCATCTTTCAGGTCTCGGTTCAGAGTGACTTTCTCAGGAGCCTGGCCTTTAGGCAAAGTCAAATCCCCAACTCAGCACTTTTTCTTTCCATGTATTCAAGTTGTAATTACTTTTTTTTGAGTGATTTTTAATAGCTGATATCCTGTCCATCCCTATCACTTGACTGGAACCTCTAAGAGGCCAAGATGTCTCCATCACACGCCATCCTGTCATCAGTGCTTAACCCAGTGCCTAAATCAGCATCCTGTTCCCAGAGCCAAACTGAGAAGGAAGGACACAGGTGCTCCCCAGAACCTAGAACGCAGGGCAGTGTGGAGGAGAGGCCATAGGCTCTAGGAAGACCTGACAGACATGACACTGGAGAGGAGAGGAGCTGCTCCATTGTAAAGGAGATTGTCACTTCTTCCAAGCACTGTGAGTGGCTCCGGATATCTTTGAGACGTTGATGAAGGATTTTAGCCAGGGTCATAATCATAGGATTCGATTGCATTTGAGAGCGGTCACTCCAGCGACCAGCTTGGTAGATGGATAGTGGAGTACAGAGCCAGGCTGTCACTCAGTGCAGAGATGAAAAGTATCAAGGGCCAGCGCACAGGCAGCAGGGATGGAGCAGAGGGAATCGAGAGGTCTGCAGAAGTATGTGGATGGAAGAACTAATAATACCAAGTGATGGAGCGGGTGTGTAGCCATGCGATGAGGATGAAGATGGCTTGTGGACTCCTGGCTGGTGTAACTTTATAGATTGTGACTTTCATTTGGGAAATTCAGAAACAGAGGGTAAAGATCAGATTTAGAAATACAATGAAATGAGAGTTTTATATATTAAAGGCCCATGAAACATCCTTGAGGAATTATCCTCTGGAGGCTTAAGGTGGGCTGGGCTTGAGAGAGAGATTTAGGAGATTTAGGGTGTGTACAAGGTGGGTGCTGAAGATATGGATGCGTGTTCCAGGCAGTGACTTTCCCTTAGTCCCATCCCAAGCCCATCATTTTCTGTAAAGAAAATTTCAGTCCACGGGGAATTCCATTTTTTCTGTCTTGCCTAAGCTACACAGTTGAGTAGCTTAGAAATACTAGCTTAGACCAAAGATATATGTTTTATTTGCCCCAAACGATAGATAGTTCCCCAGCCACTTTTTTATTTCAGAAGTTTTTCTTAGAGGCCTGCAGAGAAGCTCTTATATGCAGAAATGTCATTTCTGCCCACAGAGATCTTCCTACAGCAATAGGATAATGTTTTCAGGTAGTAGGTGTACAGGAATCACAGTAGGTATTCTGCTTCAGCCGTTCATCATGGGCCATGGGACTAGCATTCACCTGAGCAATTAGTGTGGAAACAACAGACAATACAAAATAAATTTTCATGTTTGATTGCTAAAGGAAATTAAGAAGGGTGACGCCCAGTATATTAGTCAGACTTCTCCAGAGTAACAGAACCAATCACATGTATGCATATAATATATGTATATGGTGGGGGATGGGGGAGTTGAGAGATTTGTTGGCTGAGTGAGTGAGTGAGTGATTAGTTGAATTTATGAATTGTTTTATGTAGTTGTGGAGGCTATCAAGTCCAAAATCTGCAGGCTGAAGATCCAGGGAAGAGTTGCAATTGGACTCCAAAGGCAGTCTCTTGGCACAGTCCCCTGTTGGTTAGGGAACCTCAGTCTTTGTCTTAAAGCCTTCAACTGATTGGATGGGGCCCACTCACATTATGGAGGGCCATCTGCTTTACTCAAAATCTACTAACTTAACTGTGAATCCCATCCCCCAAAAATGCCTTCTCAAAACTGTCTAGAAAAGTCTTTGAGCAACTATCTGGGACCCATGGCTGAGCCACATTGACGCATAATTAACAATTACACCCAGTAAGCTGCCCTTGCTTATGCCATTTGTCTGTTCCAGGAATGCTTTGCAATGCTGCAAGTCTATAAAAGACAGCCTCTGTGTGAACGTCAGAGTTTAGTCTGATCTAGAGTAAGCTTGTCCAACCCAGGGCCCATGGGCCACATGCAGCCCAGGACAACTTTGAATGTGGCCCAACACAAATTTGTGAACTTTCTTAAAACATAATGAGATATTTTTTGTGTTTTAATTTTTTTTTTTTTTTTTTTTTTTTTTTAGCTCATCAGCTATCATTAGTATATGTTATATGTGGCCCAAGATAATTCTTCTTCCAATGTGGCCTGGGGAAGCCAAGAGGTTGTTCACCCCTGATCTAGAGCTTCAATGTAAAGTGCCCAAAACATTCAAATTTTTGAAATGTTTAAAAAACCTTTGTTGCCTCCTTATCCTGGTTTAGGAGCTTTACTGTTGCTAGAGGTATGCAAGCCTCCTGGTTTCCTTGTTTTGTTTTGCAGTTTGCATGGCCTTACAAAAGCAAAGTGTATGGCTCATATGCGGAAATCAACATTTCTTGGTTCCTTTCCATTTTACAGATGAGGAAAATGAGGCTACGCAGCATTAGATTCCATGTCAGATTGATGGCCATTAAGTAGCTGGTTTCAATCTAGGTCTTCTCACTTTAAACTGTCTTTCCCCCTCCCTCCCCTACCCTGCCCCAAAAGAAGGAGGAAGGGAGAGAGACTGTGAATGAATATGAAAATAAATATTTACAGTAGAACTCCTATCTGAATTCAGGATATGAAAAATAAAAAATTTTAACAGTTTATATGCCTTACTTGACCCCTCTGGGGTTGTTAGAAGAATTTAGGTTTGCAGTTCATTCCTTCCTAGTTCTGTACTTTTGGTGACTATATTTGTGGATGAATCAGTATTGAACTAAAGAAACCACCTCCTTCATTCTCTCTGGGTCACCCCACTGCCCTGCAGCATTTAAGAGTGTTTTCACAGTCGTTGAATCTGCCAGGTTTGGGTGTTGTGTTACACCTCCTTCCAGTTTGTTTGGTTAGTTAGCTAATGTGTTTTGCATTCAACCAAGGAAGTTCAAAATACTGTCTCAGAGAGAGCCAGCTAGGGTAGAAGTGCTGTCCAACTTATGAGTGGCAGACTGGCTGAGATCTCTGGGTGATGACTGAGCAAACCACCCACTAATTTTAGGCTGGAAAAGCTTGGAGCACAAATTGAGTTTTCAGTAGAAAATAATATCCTACTAAGACATTCTATAGTCCTTAGAAATATCTTCTGACTTGCTAATTCTTGACCATTTTGCAGGTTAATATACCTACTCATTATTATTTTAAGTGTGGTAAAGATTTTAGTTTTCAAAGTGCAACATTCTACCTTAGATCATGTGGATCTCAAAGGTCATGAAAGGGAAAGCTTGTCCTTCTTTCCTGTGACTAATGTGGGTGGGAAGCAATGAGCCTCAGGCAACAATTTCACCCTGAAGTGGATAAGCTGAGTAGTAGCACACTGGGCAACAGAATTTTCCTGAGTTACCACTTTCAAGCTTGTACAACAGATACTGAATTGTAGTGCAAAATGTGTATTAATTGGCCATACTTACGCATTGTTAACTTTTCAAAATATATTTCCATGTACATCATCTACCTTGGTTTTTGTACATAAAGTTTTTAAGTTTATAGCCAAAGCGCTCTTTGGTCCTGCACAACACAATTGCATATGGCTTTGCTAGCCCCAATTCTAGCACCTTTTTGAACTTTTTGGAGCTAAAACCAGGCCACTAAATATCAAATTATATTGGGGATGCTAAGATAGCTCAGCGGTTGAGCTCTTGCCTTGCAATCACAAGGTCTGGAATTTACAGTCCCAGCCTTTGCCTGTGCAAATTCGTATGCTGAACTGGTATGAACGCCATTGCACAACTGGTAACCACCAGGATGGCTCTGTGGCAATGGTTGTAGCCTTCCATGCAGGAAGCCTCCGGTTTGGTTCCCACCCCACGTGGCCCCACATCCACCTGTGTGGCATGAAACCATATCACAACTAATCATGTACATCTATGGAGACTGCTCTGGGCTCTCTCTCTCTCTCTCTCTCTCTCTCTCTCTCTCTCTCTCTCTCTGTCTCTCTCAACTTCTCTCAAACAGTAAAATAAATCTTAAAAAATACATATCAAACATATGTTTTCCAGGGATTGATTTCCTAAAGATAATAACAAAATACAGTATAATTTTGCCTTGAATATAGAGATGATATGTAATACTTTATAGTTTTGAACTCCCTAGATTATCTCATTGGATTTTCATAACAAATCTGTGCAGTGGGTAAAACAGCTAGTGTCATTAACTGTTTTACAAAATAGATGGAAACAGTGGATTTGCATTCACCTAAAGAACCCTGGACTGTAGAAGTATAGCAATTACCATTTTCGGTTACCTATTCTGAGTAAGGGAACTGTTTCTAGTTGGCTGTGATATATACTATACATCTGCTAATATTATTTGATCTTCATAACAACCTGTGAAGTAGCTGGTGTTGTTCTTAATTTATAAGTGAGGAAGGTCAGTTTCAGGGAAGTTAAATAGCCTATCCGGAGTCTTGCTGCTAATAAGTAAAGCCCGTCTGTCTGAAGCTTCATGCTTTTTCTATCTTCAAGCTTCGTCTCACTGCAATGTTCAGATCAATATCATTAACTTCTATGGTCATTTATGACCTATATTTGAATTTTAGTTCCTCAGAGCACTTGGGGAATAGGTCAAAGCTAATGTAAATTTTTTGGGGGTGAGGGGACCCTATCATTTCTATATGCTAACTTTAATAATGAAATGATATAAATAGCTGCATTTGCATTTTTATGGCAATTGAGATGTTTCAACTAAAAAGAAAGTATAACATGAAACCATTAAGGTATTTACATTCAACGGGTATTTATAGAGCATCGGTATTTGCTAAGTGCTGGGATTGGTGCTTCCATAAGTATTATTAATATGATTTTTACAGCATTCTAGTAGGCCTTAAATATTGCTTGTTTACAGATAAGAAAACTGAACCTCAAAAAGAATAAAATACTTGAGGAGGGGTACTGAGCTAATAGGGGAGCTTGCTATGCACTGAGGTCTTTTAACTTCATGTCCATTACTTTCTACCAATGTTAATGTTCACTGCTGACAACACGCTCTATGCTACTATGGTCACTCTGCTGTCCCTCAAACCATCAGCCCACCCCATTCCTTGTCATTTGCGTACTCTCACTTATGAATTTCAGATAATTTAGTCATCAACCCAGAAAGCATTTCCTGAATAGGAACTGGAATTATCTATGGGAAATCATGCAGCTAAAGAAGGTCCTGTATTTTGCGGTCATTAGCATCTTGTGCAGGAGGAATGCCTGCTTTTTGAGAATTAATTTCACAGAAAGCATTGGAGTTATCTATCAAGACTTCTGAAAAATAAATACAATAGACAGATGTTCTGATCAGGACATCTCATTATGTCTACAATGGGTATGTAAGAAGTCCTGAAGTAACTGAACATGGTAATTTTATTGCTATTTCTGATTCCACTGACACTTGTTTTGTTTGTGTTTTTCCTGATCCCATAATTGTAGAACTATTCTCACATGGCGATTAGCTCTCAATTTAAAATAGATTGTTTCATTAACGGTAACTCTGTAATGAGACCAGTGAGGACCCAAGCTGTGTGCTTTCGTGGTAGTAATTCCCTCTTGCCTTGCAGCCGATCATGTGCACACAGAAGATGTGAGTCAAAGCCTTCATCTCCAGTCCTGCTTGAATAGCAAAAGAGAGGAGGTCAAATTACATTGCCTTTAAGGTCCCTTCTAGCTTTAGTATTCTGTGACTCTGAAATAGTCACCAAATGGCAGTTCAAAAATTGATTCTGCTTTCACACTGAGCAGGAAGAATGCCTACAACTGAATAAAAAATTAGAAGCTGTGGAGAGGAAATAGTTGTCTTGAGTGAGTTCTTTTATTGGAAACCAGCCTTGTACTACTGGACAGGAAATTAAGTTCTTGCCGAGGTCATTAATCATTATGCCAATTTGAAAATTGGTGGTGGGGGAAGGTGACTAGTTGAGGAGGGAAGGAAGGAAGGAATAGGTGGGAAACAGCACTCCCACAAGCTCCCCAGCTCATGTTGGCATTAGCCAACAAAGATTGGGTGTTGTAGCCACCTCCTTTTGTGGCAGGTGTCTTCATATTTCTGTCCACTCTCCTGATAGTTCTCACACATTTCCTACCCAAAACTGTTTCCAACTTCTACCAAAAGGACAGAAATAAAAACGATAGGATTTCACTAACCAAGAAGGAACAGAAAAGTGATCATCTAATAGGGGTTCTATTTCCCTCTGTTACTCAAGAGAAATGTCATAAGGGAGGAAGACAAGATTGGGATATGCTTCATTTTTGTCCAAGTTACATTGATAAAAAACCAAAACCCAGCAAAACTAAGAGTAATTGGTTATGCCCTGTCGGGACAGCCCATGCCCTGTGAAACCTCTCCACCAATCTCCTACCTCCTTTGCCTCCTTCTTCCCAAGTGGACTCCACTGAGGGGAAACTGTCTTCTGCCACATACAGTTGGAGGTTTCGTCTGCATGTATTAATTGAGCTAGAAACATATGAAGACCATTCTGGCTTTCTCTTTTTTACTCCTTCCCCAAATAGGCAACTGTTTTAGAGTATTTGCACTTTTCTGTTTATTTTTCCTTTAAGGGAAGAAGTTTTTGGTAAATAAAAACTTGGCAGCAGATTTTATTTCCACAAAAATAACAATTCTGACATCTCAGGGTGTCATCTGTCTCAAAGCTGCTCCCAGTGGAGTCTAAATATACCACTGGGCTTTCTCATCACTCATCAGAACCACCTCGGAAATTTGCACCCTTCAGGGTCTGATTGACTAAGCCTTCTTTATAAAGCTCTCTCTTCTCAGCGATTTTTTTGATGGAAAAGTGGCTAAATTAGGTTGGGAAATGAAATATTTGGCTCAGTTACAATTTGTGTGGATTTTTGCTCTTTCTTCCTCTCTCCAGACACCTGCTTCTTTCTGACTGTAATTTCATAATGTTCTTAACTGCTCAGTGCACAATATGGTCCTCAGCACCCCTGATGAATCCTGCCCTAAATTATCCTCCCAGGCACTGCAGGGGTTGCTAGCCTGTGTGATTATGGCTTTCATGTTTAGGTGGGAACAGAAATAGACTTAACTCATCTCTCTACGGATCACACACCGGCCTGCATAGAGATAGAAGTCTTTTCTCCAATCTATTAATAGTCAACAGCTGTCCCATTCCCCATTATTTACACCAATGATGAGTACCCAGAGATAATTTCCAAACTTTAAAAATAATAATTATCTACACCAGGTTTAAGTGTCATTGTCAGCCCAGCTAATGAGGCAAAGAATGAAATCTGTCTCCATCAGCCAGCCTCCTCTTCTGAGGAAATCACACAGACTTACAGTTTGGGGGTTCTTTTGAATGAAAAAGAGTAGGCTAAGTTTTTACTTTATTGGAGATGGTGTACGTAGCTTGTGAAGTCATTTAAATTACTCAAGAATTCTTGAAGTTCTGACTTGGAGAACTGGATCCCAACAATGCCTCTGTTGGCCTTGGTCTTCTCAGTTGGCACTCCACACTGGAAACCTGGCTCTTGAAGTTATAAAGATTTCTAATGCTCAGAACTGTGGTCTTTTCCATTTCTGCTCCTTGACTGTGACACCAGATACTCATGGGAACTGTCCTTGAAACTCTTCTTCCCATTCTCCCTGATGGTCCATTGTTCTGGCTTCCCTCAATCTTCTCAGTTCCTTCTTTGTCTGCCATGGTGCAGTCCCTCCTGTGTCTTCTATGGTGCAGTCCCTCTTAAGACCAGTGCCTGCTTTTTCGCATTCTTCCCTCTAAAGGTCTCCATCTGTTCATCTCCACAGAAAGCCTAACCCTCCCAGCTTCCACTGTCACCTAGGCAGGAGCCAGTTAAACCTATGCCTTCTTCTCTCCATCAGACCTGATCAGCGTGTTGACGTTGGCCAAATCAATGTCACAAAGCTTCTTTGCAGCCTGTTTGAGCTGGTGCTTGTTGGCCTTGACATCCACAGTGAACTCACGTGTATTGTTGTCTTCTATCTTCTTCATGGCTGACTCAGTAGTTAGGTGGAACTTGGTGATGGCATAGCACTCAAACTTGCTTCTCCTGGGGGCACTCTTTCGAGAATATTGGCGCACCTTCAGAGTCAGTGTCTTGGGCCTTGGGAAGGTGGGTGATGTGCAGATCTTTTTTGTGGCTGTGGACACCTTTCAGCACTGCTTTTTTGCCATCAAAGCCTTTGCTTTGGCTTTGGCTTTGGATTTGGATTTGGATTTGGATTTGGATTTGGATTTGGATTTGGGAGGGGTATGAGCTTTCTTCTTCACTTTCAGCACCATCTTCATTGCGATTTCAATTTCTCTTCAATTTTAGGCTTTGTAAACATCATCTCTTCTATCACTTCTCTGTCAACTTTTCCCACAATATCCATCATTGAACAAAAATCTTTCATTCTAATGTAACTTTATAGTTTCTCTTTCTGAAGTTCTTCCCTGCCTGTGGGTGGTAAAGTAAGAGATTCATTTTTTGTTTTTCTCCATATAGTGAGCCAGTTTTACCAACACCAAATACTAAATAGTCTTTTCCAGTTATCTTTATCATATAAAGATGTTTTTCCATTTCCTTAACCCGCCCTAGCTTAATTTTTTTCACTAAAATGTTGGTGTAAGTTGAAATGACTCAGAAGTCTAGAAGAATAAGCAGCCACTCAATGACTACTAAGAATAACACTCATGGAAACACTGTCAACATACCCTTATCCCAGCCTTGGAAAAGTTCAGCCAGACCCTAGGTGGAAATACGGTGTAATTGCTGAAAGAAATTATTGTTGACATTTTCTCTTCTATCTACAAGTTGTCAACCATATCAGCCAGCATAAATTCAGGTCCTGTCCCACTTTATCTGTTAGTGATTCGATTTAGCAACTTCCCAACTATTTTGGATTTATAACTTCTTTGCAGAGCGAACAAAGTTAGCGTGCCACCCTAAATCATTGGTGTCTTAAAAATTGGATAGCCATTGGAAATTTTCAAACCTGTGTGTAAATAAAAAAGAAAGAAACACAGAGAATTCTTAAGTATTTTTCAGCCCAGAATCTTTGACTACCAGAAATATCGTTAGCACTTTGCACACTGCCTTGAATAGTAGTAATAATTAAATAAATATTTTTAACTGTTTTATTATTTTGACTAATAGCTAAAATAGGAAGGAAAAGTTAACTCATCCTTTATTTTTAATTCTGTTATTGAATTCTGGTAATTAAAAATATATTAATTTTCTTATTAGTAATGCAGTACACACTATTCCTTGCTGAGTATTGCATATACATGGTCTTATTTAATCCTTGCAATAATCCCATGAAGTAGGTATCACCATCCCTGTTTTGTAAGTGAGGAAACTGAAGCCCAGAGAGTTGTCTTTTTCCCAAGGTCACATACCTACTGAAGGATTCACACCCAGGTCTGCCTGCTCCTAAGCTTGACTCTTATCCACTACTCGCAGCACCTCCTGTTAATGCAAATTAAACCTGAGTAATACCTTACTAAATGAGGATGTATTTATATTTCCACAAAAATATCTGACCAGCGCATTGTGCATTTTATACCAAAAACTTGGGTTCAGACATTTAATATCCATAGGGAAGCCAGGATGGCTCAGCAAATTAAGCACTTGCTTTGCAGCCCCGGGGACCGAGGATCAAATCCCGGCCCTGGCCCATACAGACCCATATGATGAACTGGGGTGTGCTTCCCGTGCGAGAGGTCCCCAGCCCAGTTCCCGCCCTGCGTAGCCCCCCCCCCCCTATGTAGAACAAAACCATGTTGAAAAACTGATGACATACAACTATGGAGACTGCTCTGGGACCTCCCCCTTCTCTCAGTCTCTGTCTCTCTCTGTCTGTCAAAAACAATAAAATCTTTAAAAATAAATATCCAGCCACACTATAGGTTTTATAGTAAAACTGTAACCAAAACCCATTAACTTTGTAGTCTTTCTTTCCTTGTCACTCTGGTAGGTGGTGTCCAGTTTCAGCTATTGCAATTCCTGTTTCTTTTCATTGATACCTGTTTTCTTCATTATGAGCTGCCATCACCTTAGTGTAGTTATTTTCTATATATACCCTTGTTTGAAAAGTAAATACTGCATTTTTATCACTCTTCCAATGGACCAAATATTAGTGGAAGACAGTAATATGCCTCTGCATCAACATAGGTACAGATCTACTAATTTTCTGATGATAATGTGATATATTTAATTGATAGACTATTAGCCCTAATTTTTATTCACTTCTATATAGGTCAAATGTTTAGAAGACTATTCGTAAAATACTATTCTATTTTACGAATAGTCTTCTAACATCCTTGTCACTTTAAATATTTTGGGCTTTTATTTTTAAAGTAATAAAATTGTAAAACCAGAAAATGAAAAAGTCCTTATTTGTACAGTTTCATAAATCCAAGTTGCTGACTCAGTCCTAATTGTTCTTTTTTAAATTTCCCCCAGTGGGTTAGGCTTATTAAAAGCCTGATCTCATATTCGAAGCAGGAGTATTTTTACTTGCAACCTATCTCAGTGCCCTGACAAAGTCACTCCTCTCAAAGAGTACTTTTTCTCTCCGGCCTTGTTTATCCCATCAGGCATTCCTGCCAGAAGCAGCCTGTTTACATAACTGCCCTTGTTGGATGGAATATTTGACTGAGCCAAGTCCTGCACTCGCACCACAGCCTGTTTACCATGGAATAGGGACAAACCCTGAAAGGCAATGCAGAGTGCTCGATAAGCTAGACCTGTGGTGAGGAACCGTGGAGGCATTTCGATGAAAATGAGGTATTGGAAGAAGGGAGCAAGGGCAGGGGCACTTTGTCAGCAAAGACTAAAGAAAATGAGAAAGCAGTTCTTTTGTGAGGGGGTGGAGGAGAAAACCATTGATTGGCTGGTTCTGGAGTGTAGGACAAAGGTAAGCATTTACTATTTGAAAGCTTGCTCATTCAGCAAACACTTGTAACAAAAATGGGGCCCCAAGTCTCAGAGCAAAAGCATGACTATTGCATCTCCATTTCTTTAATTAAAATGAAAAAAAAAAAAAAGATTTGACAAGAATGAGGGCCTCTCAGTCTTATCAGGCCTTTTTATTTTCCTGCAGTTTTGACGAATTGCTAATAAGCCTAAGACTCTCGTCCACAGTTGTTGTGGGCACAAATATATTAGAGTAATTATATTTTAAGTGTGAGACATTTTAACTAGAATTGCTCTTCACTGAGCAACAGATTCACTAGGCAGCTTATCATAGAAAAGATAACATGTGTCTCTCAGGCTCTGTCTTTCCTACAACTGAGTCTCTAAGCGGGTGGCAGTGGGCTACCTTAAATTCCCACCCCCCGTCTTCTGCATCTCTCGGCTCTCATCTTCCCATCTCACTCATACAATGATGTCAAATTTAGAATAGTTTTTAATGGCTCTTCTGGAGAAGTCTTTCCAGGATTAACGTAAGAAGTAGCTAACACTTTTCTCCTAACCAATAACAAATTCCGAGTAGTAGCATGATTGTACACCTTTGCATTCATGACAAGTGTATCTTTGTCGCGTTTGACTTCTCTCCAATGTTCATTGAGCCCTTCCTTAAGCATGTGACCCCTATTGTGTTAAGTAAGCCTTTATATATGTTGAATCATCCCACTAACTGACATCAGCTTTATTGCCCTTGTATTATAGAACTAAGAGACACTAGGAGGTGTAGATGATTATGATTTCACCAAAGTTGCACAACAGGAGGTAAAAGCCAGGATTCCAACTCCAGAAATATATGTACTTAACTGCTGTGGGAAGATGTGGAGGCAAAATGATAACCACTGAATACATGTTCAATCAGGAGTCACAATCCTTGTGCTGAGCCATGAGAGCAGAATACTCCTGGCTCTGGGGGTGTCATACCTGAGCTCTATATTTTGTACCAAATATTATACAAGCCTTCAAGGAGTTGCCTTGGTATTTTTGTTTTGTTTTGTTTTGTTTTTAATTTTTTTTTTTCCAAATTACAGTTGACATTTTATAGAGCAATTTTAGGTCCACAGCAAAAGTGAGGGGAAGGTACAGAGATTTCCCCTGTGCCCCCTGCCCTCATACATGCATAGCCTCCCTCATTCCTAGTATCCCCCATAGGAGTGCTCCATTTGTCACATACACTGACACATCATTGTCACCTAGTCTCACTTTAATTTAGGGTTCATTGTTGGTGGTGTCCATTCCCTGGGTTTGGGCAAATGAACTGCCCTAAAAATCCTCTGTGCTCTGCCTATTTGTTCCTTCCTTTTCGCTAATCCCTAGAAACCATTGATCTTTTTACTGTCCTCATAAATTTGCCTTTTCCATAATGTCATGTAGTTGGAATCATCCAGTATGTAGGCTTTTCAGATAGTCTTACCTTTTAGTAATATGCATTTATGGTCCCTCCATGTCTTTTTCTGGCTTGACTGCCTTGCTCTTCATAACTAAAGAATTTGGTGCAAATATGTCCCTAACCTTGGCAGGTGCAAATATGTCCCTAACCTTGGCAGAAATGCAGTTTAGGACCTATGCAGTAGATTTTTTTCATGTGTTTTCGCTAGCTTTCTCATATCCAAGTTCATGCATTAAGCCCCGGTGGGTGTTAAAATTTGGATTATTCTCCTCACCTCCCATCAATAATGCTGAGAATGCTCCAATCAGACTTTTGAGAAACCATTCATGGTTCTGTACATGGAGTTTTAGTCACTTCAGTTTGTGCCCAAAGGTTAAACACTAAATCCCTTCTAATCAAGGCACTTTTTTTCCTAATGAAAACCACAGCTTGAGCAGCTGCTTGTATTCTCGTCTCCTCTGTGGCTCCTCTGGTGTGTGGGAGTTTACTGTGGGGCTGTGCAAAAGGGAGCAAATGAGAAGCCAAGAATGGGGTCATGTTTCAATAGAGAAATAATCGTGGAATGTTCAAATCCTTGAGTGTTTTCCTCACCCACCCCACACTTGGACATGCAGTTTGGCTCTCCTTTTCCATTTTAAATACTTCCATAAGGCAAGAAAGAGAAGCATCTATTATATAAACCATTGTGTTGAGAACTCCTACACCTTAGCTTTGACTCTATACAGTACATGTTTATTTTTGCCTGGAGTTGTAAAATGACAGCATATGTACATCATGTTTTGTCCATCTTGCGTTGATGTGGCCTTCCTTTCCTTTGAATTAGAATTGTGTTTATCTGTGTATAATGTCTGTCTCTTGTTTAGATTTCTGTGCACGGTATCTGTTTTTACATGTCTTTCCATCTCACACTCTCTTCATTTTCTCTTCCCTGCTCCACATTCTCTATTCACCTTTTTGTCTCTTCACTTTTTAGAATTTGTGATTTCAAATTCTGCAAATAAAAATTAAAGTTTTATTTTTGCTGTTAATTTTATATAAATAAATAGATCATTTTCTATTTCTCCAGAAGGATCTCACCTCAAATATAATTGCCTTTTACTTAGTAGAACCCTGATTTTTTTTAATTGTTAAATTTATTGGGGTGACATTGGTTAGTAAAAGTTACATAGGCTCCAGGCATGCAATTCTACTATACATTGTTTGTGTGTTGCATTGTGTGCTCACCACCCAGAGTCAGTTCTCCTTCTATCACCATATATTTGATGCCCCCTCCCTCCTTACCCACATTCCACCCCAAACCTTGATTTTTAAAATGTAGGTTTTTGATCCATAAAAGAGGCAGCTGCTTCATCCTGGAGACTAGTTAACAATGCCAGAGATTAAGAAGAGTAGCTAGGTTCTGATTCCACAGAATGGGGTGAACTCTCAGTGACACCATGTACCTTCCGTGCTTCAGTCACCCTAAGTTACACTTGAATAAAGACATGTTTCACCTCATAACCAACTTGCCAGGGTCATTCTGGGGACTAAACAAAACAATCTGAATGGCCCTTCAGACTGTATCAGAGAAGAATTTATTGCAAATATAAATAGCAAATGCCCCTTCTTCCTAACTTTTGTATATTTTTTCAGTGACAGGCAAGGTGTAGCCAGCTCCTCGCCCCACAGAGGGAGCTGTTGATGGTTTGGGGAAGCAGCATAATAAAGGTAGAGCTGAAGTCAGAACACAAGAGTTATAATCCTGAATTTGCTCCTGACCCAATGCATAGTCCTCATTCTCTGCCAGCTTCAGTTTCCTCATAGATAACATCCCTGATAATCCCCCACCTACCTCTGTGGATTGTTGAGTGAGGTAATGTGTGTGTGAAAGCAGGCCAGCTGTGAAGAATCTTCCTGAGATGGCTCTGGTCCAGACAGAGGCTCAGTCCCTCTTAATTGTCTATTTTGTCTTTCCACATCTGATGAAGTCTCTTTCTTAAGAAGCTGGTTGTGCTGAACTGGGGAGCTCCCCCAGTTCAGTTCTCTCTCTGTCTCTGTATCTCTCTCTCTCTCTCTCTCTCTCTCTCTTTCCCTCTCTCTGTCAAAAACAATAAAATAAAATAATAAAAGTTTTTAAAAAAAAAGGGGAAGCCGGGATGGCTCAGTGGGTTAAGCGCTCACTTTGCAGCGCCGGGGACGGAGGATCGAATCCCGGCTCCGGCCGTGTGGATTCATGTGCTGAACTGGGGAGTTCCCCCAGTTCAGTTCTCTCTCTGTCTCTGTATCTTTCTCTCTCCCTCTCTCTGTCAAAAACAATAAAATAAAAAAAATAAATAAATAAAAGTTTAAGAAGCTGGTGATTTGGTATGTAATCCTATCTTCTAATTCTTTGTCAGTGCTGGCATTTAACATATGCTGGCTTTCAGAGTCGAGCAGGACCTGCCATCCTTTGGTACCACTTTTCAGACTGAATATATTTGGCAGGCCAGAAGTAAAAGAAACTCAGGCTACATCCACACGGAAAACTGTCAGCAGTGTAGGTCTTAAAAGAGCTTGTTCATAATGCTTATGCCAAAACTATAAACAGAGGCCGCCCACTTAAGGCCATGGTTTGAATATAAGGGAGAATGAGAACCTAGGCTTCCCACCTAAATTTTTTGGATGTTTCCTGACAGATAATCACCCACTCACATAGAGTGGGTGATGACGTTATAAGCTCTTGGGCAAACCACAGCTATGCCCTTCTTTCTCTTAGAAATGCAGGGTGGTCCCTGGGTTAGATGAGATTTAGAGCTACGAGATGGCCATCTCCACCTTTTTTGTCATTTTTGCCAGTTTACATGACTTTTCTGATCACCTAAGTATTTTATTGAGAGTCCAGAAAAAGAGTGTGTGTGTGTGTGTGTGTGTGTGTGTGTATCCTGCTCTATAATAAATGCCTGTTCCTCAAAGCAAGCATTTATTAAGTTTCTAGTAGGGGCTCAAACTGTGCTGTCAAAGAAGCACAACACATGATTCCTGCTGTCAGAGCATTTGTGGTCTAAGAAAGCAGTACAAAGACAGGTGAAGTAAGTAGGGAATATTTAAACATTAAGACCTGGTAATAAATGTGAACAGTGATCAGCATGGGCTGAGATTCAGGGAACGCTTCACAGCTGACACTGGACTTGAGCTGATGCTTAAATTAATTCCTTCATTTAACCATCATTCATGAAGTACCCTACTATATGTCTTGCACAGTGTTGGAAATAAGGTGATTGATGCATTGCTCACTTTCATTAGAGAGTTTACTATTTAGTGTACACAAATAAATATGTGAACAAATAAGGACAATAAAATGTTACACATGCTTAGATAAAAATCTATAGGTAGGTAATGAAATCATAACAGTGTGGTTCATTATATGCCTGTGATACGAAGTTTCATTATTGAGTGGGTGATGAATGAATTGATTTTGGATAAATAGATTGACCAAACCTGGGAACAGAGAAGAGGCATTCCAGATAGTGAGTTCAGTCTGAGAAGTTCATCATGGGTGGATCAAGATGGGTTTTAACATCCTGAGAGGAAAGTAATGGAGGGCCTGTATATTCATTAAGAAGTTACACTTTATAGGAGGTAGAGAGCCAGGAAAGTCTTTTAATCAAAGGGCACACATCCCTAATTCTTCCTGTGCTGGCTCCACCATGTCCCACCCCAGAGGCTGACCTGTAAGGCTAAATCAGCAGACTCATGCCCTTTGATTTCCGCTTGAGGTCAGCCAGTGGATAAATAGTCCCAGTAGGAGATGGGCAGGAAGAGAGAGCGAAGTCAAGGTCTTTATTCTCTTGACTTCTTTCCTTGACGAATCACCAGGGAACAACTACATCTCCCCTTCTCAAGGTGACCTTACTTACATAATTGTCTCCTTCCAGTAACAAGCCCCTCCTCTTTTCCCATCAGGCCTGTGGTAGCGGCATCTCTGTACTATCCCCAGTTTATCTCTGTGCTTCTACTGCAGCCCACCCACAATGTCATCAATAATTGTCTTGTAAATAAATTCTGGGCAAATTATCCTCATTTAAGATATGGTTTGACTTTAATGTTAAGCATTAGTGTGGAGGACGGTTTCCTGGAACAGAAGTCAAGGGGCAAAGCAATCAACTAGGAAAACTGACCACAGTGAGAGATGATGGGGTTGGGACTCTGCAGTAGTTGTGGAGATAAAAAGGAATTGGTTGATATAGGAAAGGGAAATGGAATTGACTTGACACCAGTTGGATGTGAGAGATTAGGGAAAGGACAGAGACAAGGATGATCACCCAGGTTTCTGACTTGGTTGGCTGCTTGGTTCAAGAAGTAAAAAGATGGGGTCAGTGTGGCCCATGTCAGTTTTGAACCTTTGTGGGAAAGCTGTTGGAGATACACACCGGGTATTGGGGTAGACCTGCACCATATAGAATGTGAAATTCGGGATCAGTCTGGTCAGAGGGAATATTGGTATATTGTCATCTTATACGTGGTCCTTGAAGCCAAGATGTAACTCTCCCAAGAGAGCTGAGAGAGTGGGAGAATAGAATAAGAGAGGAAGACAGTTGTACACAGAAGTTAGAATGTCACTAAAAGGATCCATATGTTTTGCAAAGACTGAAAAAAAAAACATGAGCAAAGGCAGAGGAGACAGCGTATTGATTGTGCAGGTGGGGGAAGCATTTGCAGCAGCTGAGTGGAACCAGATCATGGAGGCATGTGAAAGCTGAGGCAGAGTCTCCTGGGTTTGGTTTAGAAATTGAAGAGCTATTATACTTTGTTTGTTTATTCTACAAATGTGTATTGAATATTTAGGGTCTTGAGTGACATGAAACCCACTCGAGTTGTGTTTTGAGTAAAGTTGCGATGTAAGAGCAGAAATGGAGATGGGCTTAAAACCTGAAGCAGTAATACTGTTAATAAAGTGATAAGGGATCAAACGCAGAAGAGTAGCAGTGAGTGCCAAGGACAAAGAGATTTCAAGGGGAAAAAAGGGCAAGACTTAGGGAAAACCGAACATAGGAGAAGAAAGATGAAGATGATCCCAAGATTTCCACCAAACATGTTAGCAACCCTCTTCAAATCTAAAACCTTTTTAGGTTCCATCACGTATGACAGTTGTGCCCCAGAAATTTTCTGATAATTCTGAAGAAGCAGCTAACCAATTAGATGCAATGAGAAATGCAGTTTTCCCAATTTCTAAAAATAAGGAAACCATTTGCGTGTTGTGAAGTAGCTTGACTGGTTAGAATATGTGTCCCAGAATGATTTTGTTTTGAATCCAGGTAAGTCCAGTGAAGTTCCTGGGTAGAATTTTAGAATTATAAGTAATGGTCTAACACTTATTTTATGTAATCTCAGATGGAGAAATAAAGAGCCACAGACTGAAATAAAATTCTTTATTTTTTGGTTACATGATTTCTTTCTGTTCTTTGATTTTAATTCTTATTCTATGTGGTGATATGTCTTGTGCCCAAGTACTGAGATTTGTTCTTTACCTTTCTTTTCTCCCAATTCCAGTTCCACTCTTTCTTCTGCCCACCGCTACCACCGAATCATAATTTTAGGAACTAACTATAATAGAAGCGATGTAGGGAGTCAGATTGTAGAATTAGGAAATGATATATTGTGATATTTCAAGTTTGTGTTTTCATTTTTTAAATTATGCTTACAATTAATAGAAATTTCAAAAATTGGTAATAAGAAAGGAAACAGAAAATTCACAGAATATGAAAAAGAAGTTGCTTAGTTATCATAAAAAATAATCAGTTCCACCTTTATAATAAAAATTCAGTTAAAATTTCATTGAGATACCGTACTACTTTTTACCTATCAGATTGGCAATGATAATTTAAATGTTTGGCAAGAAACTGTTAAAAAGGGTCTGAGTAAACACATTGGTAATGGGAGTATAAGTGGGCACAAACTCTATGAAGATAGTTTGGCAATGTCTATCAAAAAATATAAATGCACTTACCACTTACCCTTTGGCCCAGCAATTCCACATAGGCATTTCTCACCAGTGCACAGGCATGCCTCAGAGATACCGCGGGTTTGATTCCAGACCACCGCAATAAAGCAAGTTCTGATCTTTTTACTGGTGGAGGGTTTTGCCATCAATTTGTAAAATATGCAACATATGTAAAGTGCAGTAAAGCAAAGCACAGTAAAATGAGGTATGCCTGTACTTGCATTAAGAACACAAAGCCATCAGGATATTAAGTTCAGCATCACTATGACTACAAAAGACTGGGATAAGTCTGAATGACCATCATTACAAGACTGGATATTATGGGCACAATGGTTTGGTGGTTACCTGGAGAGGAAAGGAGGGGGGAGGGAGAGTTGTGGGGGGAGGGGGAGTGGGCACTGGATATATGGTGGTGGAGGGGGAGCTGATTCTGGGTGGTGGGCACATAATGCAAGGCATGGGTGATGTGATGTGGACTTGTACATCTGGAAACTATCTAATTGTTACCAACCAATGTCACCCCATTAAATTTAACAAAAAATAACAAAAAGAAAAACAATAAAAATAAATTAAAAATTAAAATTAAATTAAAAAAAAGACTGGTTAAATTAGTTATAAATTTGCATGATGTAGAATACTGTGCATCTCTTTAAAATAGTGAAATTATTTTTTATGGAATGAAAAAAGAACTGTACAAAATGCTACCATTTGTTTAAAAAAGAGTGTCATTGTGTGTGCAGATGGACTATCTCAAATACTCTGGATGGATATATAAGAGAATAATAGCAGCTACCTCTGTGAGGAGATCTGGGGATAAGTTTGGGAAGGAGACTTATTTTTCTCTCCTATACCCTCTGGTACTACTAGAATTTTTTGGCAGTTATATATGTTAAGTAATTTTTAAAAGTCTTTACATTACTCAAGAAAAAGGAAGCTAAGGATTCACCAACACCCACAGTGTTACTTTGAGTTTTCATATGCTCTTGGTAGAAGTGAACATTTACATAAACTTTTTGAAAGAGAATATAGTATTATTGGTTGGTGCAGTTCAAAAAAAACAAGATACATATCTTTTACCGAATAATCCTTTTACATTTTAATCCTATAGAAACAACCGCCGGTACATATATAAAGATTAAAAAAATACAAGAGTATTTGTAAAGTTAACTTTTGAATATAAGTACAGATTTCTGTCCAGGTGTATTTCCTTCCTGAAAAATGGCACCTCAATGCCTCTGATAAGGGGCTAATATCAAAAATATATAAAGAACTTGTACAACTCAACAAGAAAAAAACAAGCAATCCAATTAAAAAATGGGCAGATGACCTTAACAGACACTTCTCTCAGGAAGACATACATATGGCCAACAGATATATGAAAAAATGCTCCACTTCACTAGCAATTAGGGAGATGCAAATAAAAAC
>PVKE010023326.1:0-24747 GCA_004027555.1 Craseonycteris thonglongyai
GTAAAGGTAAAGTTCTTACAAGATTTGTGAACTTAATTGAAGAAATAAAAACATTTATACATGATAAAAATGAAAATTATGATGAATTAACAGACTCTTGCTGGCTGGTGGATTTGGGTTTTCTTGCTGACACCATGGAAAAATTAGATTCTTTCAATTTGGAGTTGCAGGGAAAAGACAAAAATATAGCTGAAATGATGAGCTCTGTAAACGCATTTAAAGCGAAATGGACTTTGTTGATATCACATCTGCATATCAAGTCTCTCGTGCACTTCCCATACATGAGGAAAATGCTAGGTAACAATGAATTAAACGTGTCATTTATTGAGACCCTGCAAGTGCTTCAAAAACAGTTTGAAGAGAGATTTCTGCAGTTTACAGATATCAAGCCAATTGTCTCCTGTATCAATCCTTTTACTTGCCAAATAAATGGAATAGAACTAGCCGCATGTATTGCAGACCTTGTTCAGGGGAAAGCAGAAGAACTAGAGTTAGAAATGTTGAACCTTAAGAACGATATTTTGCTAAAATCCTTAATATCAGAGGACTTATGGAACATAGTCGACAAAGAAAGGTTCCCATTTTTTAAAAAAGCGGCATATAAAATCAAATCGTTTTTCGGGTCAACGTATTTATGCGCATCTTTGTTTTCAAGCATGAATTTAATAAAATCACAATATAGATCTCGACTTACCGATGAGCATCTTAATAATGGTTTGCTAACAGGGCTGCCGTCATACTCTCCTCATTACGAGGCACTGGCCAATGAAATGCAATGCCAAAGATCACACTGACAGATTGTTATTTTTTATGTTTTCTTTTATGTTTTTTTAAATGATTTTATTATACGTGTGTTTTTTATTTACTTTGTATAACGTTTTGTATATATGTTTCTTTGTGTGTATATAATTTGTACAATAAATTTATTATTTTAAAATTATTTTTGTTTATTATTTTTTATTCTTGTTCAATAATAAATATCCTTTGAAATAGCTGGTGTCTGCCGCCCTACCGATATTTTAGAATGCGCCCTAGGGTATAAAAAGGTTGGGAACCCCTGATCTAGGGCAAGGGGTGGTCCTGAAATATTCAATTACCAGGAAGTGAAATGGATGCTGCTCAGACATTCAACAGATGTCCCCATCACTTAGCTTCTCAGCAAAGGCAGTGGAATGGATTATTTCTTAATGACATCTGTTTCAATGACACAGAGAGAGAGAGCGCACACACACTTTCCTGCATCCTGATCTGGAGGGCTGCAGAGCGGAAGTCGCTGTCTGTGCTGCCTTCCCATCTTGCTGCCTGGCTCATCGGTCAGATGGTGGCGGGGCGTGAACAGGCAGTGGTGCTCCCCTGAGCTCACCTCCCTGCTCTCACCCGCCACCTGAGTCATGGAACGACGGTGCGCCATGGACAGGCCCTGGCCCGGCTCGGCGAGAAGGCATGCTTGATGAAGAGCAAAGCGGACTTCTCCCGTGAAGGTTCTGTTCATGGCGGGTCGTGGCCTCTCGAGGTTCCATATCCTGGGGAGACTGTGCTGGTGGAGGGAGCCCTACATAGTCAGGGGAGGAAAGGAGAGAAGCCCACTGTCCACTTCAGGCCCTGCCAGGGAGTCTGCACAAGTGCTCCTCTGTCAGCCAGTGGGGAGCCCTGTCCCCCTTGCCTTACCAGTAATTGAATGCCGACAGAGGCAGTCATTCCAGATACCAGCCAGGCCTCACAGGCTCATCGGTCTTTGTTTATCATCACAGTAAGGGTATTGATCATTGCTAGGGCCCTCCGTTCCCTTGGATGGGGACAGAGAAATTGGCATAATGAGCCACATGCCTGCAGGGAAAAGGCAAATCAGAAGCGACCGGAAATGAGGAGTGCTTGATTTTGGGCTGTCCAGGTGGCTGATGCTCTGGGGGCTTCCTTGGTGGGGCCGATGCTCAGATTCTCCATCTCCCTAGCCTCCTTGCTTCTGCTGGAGCCAGCACTACCTCACATATGCAAAGCAGCCTCAGTAGCTCCCTTCCTAAGCCACCTTTCTGCAGGCATCGCTTAGACAAGGGAAGGAGGGAAGGAAGGAAAGAAGGACAGTAGGGGAACCAACTCATTCTGAAGGGACAGAGCCAAGCATTTAACTTGATTTCGTTGTGGGAACTGTGTCAGGGTAACCAAAGAGCTGTTAAGGAGAAGTTTCTTTTTGTGGAAGCGGTCCAGTTCATCAATGACCAAGACATGGTAGGATTAGCGCAATGGTTCTGACACCAGCATGCATCCAGATCGTCTGGAGGGCCCATGGAAACACAGTGCGGGCCCCATCCTCGAGTGTCTGATTAGAGGTCTGGCCTGGGGCTGCAGACACTGCACTTCTAACTGGTTCCCAGCTGCTGCTGCTGCTGCTGCTGGTTCCAGGAATCATACATTGAGAACCACTGGATTAGAGCTTCCCTGCTTTGCAAACCTTAATGAAATCACCAAGGAAGGCAGTAGTCACCAGTGATGATTAGCGTTACAAACAAAAGGCAACTGAACAACATAGGCCTCCTGGGGAAGTACAGAAAACCACCTGTGAGAAATGTCAAAATATGGATCACCAGTCAGTCAAGCCGGATGTGATGACCAGTGTACAGAGGATGCAGGGGAAAGAGAAGCAAGTTCAAGTCACTCAGGGAAGGAAGCAAACAGTAAGAGGCAGACCTTGGGAAATTCCTTCAGACAAGTCAGTGGAAGAAAAGAGAGGGGGAAGGTATGTATTCTGGACTTAAGAGACACATGAACCCAGTGATTGGACCCATCAGATGCTGATCTGACCCAGTGAATGTGAAAAAGAAGATTGTGAGAAAAGCAGGGGAAGTTGAAAGCTGACCATTTACCGGTAACCAATGACCCCAGCCTTATTATCACCCTCACTCTTCACATGCCTGGGTCCCTTCTCAACCCTGAAACCTCAGCTTAAAGGTCATCTTATTGAAGAGGTTTCACTGACAGCTTACCTAGACTGCTCCCCCCCCCGCCCTTTATGTTAGCATCATGTTTGTTTATGCCGCAGGGTGCAACTTTTGACTTCCCTGGACCACATTGGAAGAAGAATTGTCTTGGCCCACACACAAATACACTGATGAGCTAAAAAATAGATAGCGCAAAAAAAAATCTCTTAATATTTTAAGAAAGTTTACAAATTTGTTTTAGGCCCCATTCAAAGCCATCCTGGCTGCATGCGGCCCACAGGCCATGGGTTGGACAAGCTTGCTCTGAAAGATATGATTGGGGGAGGCCGGGGTAGCTCAACAGGTTGAGTGCTTGCCTTGCAACAGTGAGGTCAGGGGACTGAGGACTGTGCGACTCATATGCTGAAGTGGGGCGCGTCTCCCATGCAGGAGGCCCCCAGTTCCGTTCCCGCCCGACGTGGCCCCACATCCACCTGTGTGGAATGAAACCATGTCACAACTAATGACGTACAACTATGGAGACTGCTCTGGGTTCTCCCCACTTCTCTCTCTCCCTCTTTCTCAAACAGTAAAATAAATCTTAAAAGATATGATTGGTAGGGAATGCCATCATCATAAAATCTATGTCTATGATGACGGAGACCCTGGGACTATTCCATGGCCTCTCAGAGTTCCTGAAACAATATCACCCTAGATGATTCACGACCATTGTGATGTAATACCTGAGAAAATGCAGGTTGCCAGGGGTTGGTTGGAGTTTACCAAGGACCATCTCTGTCTATGTTCTCCATGGTGCAGAATAAGTCATTTAAACCGATATTAACTGAACACTTACTAATTATGTATGCACAGTACAAGGTAATTAGGGATATGAACAAATAATGTAGCGGATGCTATGATCCATCTTCAAGACTGAAGGGCTTAACTCCCAGCTTTGTGACTGTTTCTGGCTGTCAGCCTCGAGCTCAGCCCTTTTCCAGGAGCTCGGCTAGAGAGCCGCCTCACACAAGGTCACTTGCCTGTGCCATGGCCGACCCTACGGAATGAGGGGTCTGCAGTCTAACCCCGAAGAGCCATCCAGCTTCAGAGGTCCCTGTAGGCTTAACGGAGGCCTTGGTTGAGACTGCATTACAGTCCAACTGTTCCTTCGCCCAGTTCTACCCCCAACCCCACTTTCTTGGGGTGTATTCTTAAGAATACTCATGCTAATGTCTGTCTCAGGGTCAGCTGCCTGGGGAGCCCAACCTGCTACAGTTGCACATTGAGGGACTGTCTGATGGTGGGACCCACAATCGAGCTACAGAATTAGATGTGTAAGTAACTAACTGCAATCCCTCATGAAAGTCAGTGCTGAGAACATTGAGGGAGAAATGACAGATAACTAACTCTTCTCCTATCCTTCCTTTGTATCAGACGCGAAACCTGGAGCCTTCCCCTAAATGTGGCATAACTTTGCTTTGTATAGCGCCAGGACAGGAAAGGATGTTCTTTTCTCATTTCTCTTTCACAGTGTCTCCCTCTGTACACTTGTGTAATGCCTGGATTCTCATTTCCACTGGTGGATGAGCTTTCGCCCAGGTAGACACTGTGCATTCTGCCACGACTCCAAAAGGCCGACTCCCAAGTAATGGGTTTTAGACGATCAATAACCAAGTTGTTCCCAGACTTGCTGAAGCAGGTTTTACATTTATAATGTAGAAATCAAAGGTCTCAAAGAAGAACAGAGTTCATCTGAAGAGAGCTGATGACATCATTAAACCGTTAATTAACCTGGTGGTTTTGACTTAAGAATATCGATGGAGCTTTGTCGCTTGTAGGAAAGAATAAATTTAATAATTTATGTGAAAATGTTTATCCTTTAAAAAAAATTTTTTTTGCTATTCTAGCATGCAATTTTTTGGTGGCCACTAGGCTCATTTTTGCCTCAAAGTTTGAAATTGGAAACTTTTTGTACTGGAAATGTGATAACTATATTTTAAATAGGATTTATAAAAACCTTAAAACTTAAAAAAAATTTTTTAAAGGAAAACTTCAAAGGAGTTAAGATACCTCGTGTTTTGATTTTAAAATCTTTGTGTGTGTGCAGGGGGGTGAGGAGGCATGGGTCATTTTCATACAAGGATATAATTAGGTTTGGAGTTGGTCCTTTGGGATACTGTTGACATTTTCTGTTGAAAAGTTCATTTCGATAGAAGTTCACTGGGTAACAAAAAACTGTGCCAGGTTCTTTGAAAAGGCCCCAAAGAAATACTCATCTGTGTTTCTAATTTAAGTCATTGAAATCTGTCTAATGCTCAGTTAGCTGTGGCTGTACCATCCTGTTCAGTGGCTCTGGGTGCAGCCAATTGTTCATACACACAAGTTGCTACTAAATTGCACAAATTAGCCTCACCAGCACTGGGGACACCTGAACATTCTCCTCTGCCCCAGTCCCTGGCAGGGATTGGCTAATGATCTTAAGGGTCTATATCTCTACACATATTTGTTCTTCTTCTTCTTTCCTTTATCCTAGTTTTATGACCCTGGCACTTAGCATGTATAGAAGTAATCTGGTTAAGACTGAGTAAGTCAGGCTTAGTTTTAGGAAATATGAACTATTCTGGCTTCATTTGGCAGAAATTCAGGGAATCAGATACAGACATCCTCACTGGAAGGGCTGAAGGTTCAGATCCATGTGAGGCCTAGAAGTATGGCCAGGAATATCAGGAGGTAAACACACAATTATATGAAGGGCACCAATTGAGTGGTAAAGGACGGGTCTTCTTTAACGGGTAAGACAAAGGAAATCATTGAATTGTAGACACTTATGTGTTGATTGCTTTTTGTTCCCAAATGTATTCAAGCAGACAAATGAGTCAGCTGGTTGAGTGTACTTGCCACAACATTTATGTGGCAGTTGGGTGACCCTTTGGCCTGGGATGTGATGACTTGGCTACATGGTCATCATTTTCATGAGATAGAGAAAGCAGAAGAACAAGTGTTACTTATTCTAACTGGGAGCAGGGATTTGTTTTTTGTTTTTGAATAATATTTTGGAGAGAATAACAGGACTAATAATGGTGTGTAAGGGAAGGCAACGAATGGAAACAGTACTATCATTTTTAGTATTTGAGAAATGCATGTAAAAACCTTGAAGTTATTTTGAAATTATGCTTTGGTTGTTAAATATTAAAAAAAAAACTTTTATATGGGCATGCCAGTATAGCTCAAGAGGTTGAGTGCTTGCCTTGCAGGTGCGAGGTCTGGGGATTAATTTCTAGCCACGGCCCGTGCAAACCCACACACTGAAACCTGGTGCACTTCCCATGTGGGAGGCCCCCAGTTCAATTCCTGCCTCACATGGCTCCACATCCACCTGTGTGGAATGAAATTATGTTTAAAATAATGATGTACAACTATGGAGACTGCCCTGGGCCTTCCTCCCCTTTCCCTCTCTGTCTCTCTCAAACAAAATAAATCTTAAAAAAAAACAAAACCTTTTATAATGCGCTGAGTTTCTGGTGTTTGGCACTTTCTTGCTTAGTTCTAGGTTGATAGATTGACTTGCTTAAAACCTGACAGAAGTATTCAAACTCCCTGGCGCTGATGAGGCTGTGGCTCTTCATCTAGACTGTAGGCTGGGCAGGAAACTCTTGGCAGGATGCTTTGCTGAGACTTGTAAACAATAATTAAATGGACTTATGCACCCTAATTCTGCTGTCTCATTTCTTTCTTTCAAAACACATAAAGGAGTTTTAGTTCTGCATAATAAATGACAAGAATCGTAGCACTGTGCATTTAAACCAAATGAGCTCAATGAGGGTATACAGTTCTTGCAATTACAATTTCACTGTTTTGCCTGTGTTCACAATAAAAGATGAAAACAAGGAAGCCCTGCTTTCTCGGTATGCTGATGAGAGCTAAGAACTCATAAAAAGCTGGAAGTCAGACCATTTGGAACAGCTCTGCCTGTGACTGGTTCTGTGATCTTAGGCAAAGCTCTCTTGACTTCTAACATTAATCCCCTGTCCAAAGTGAGTAAGTGGAGTCAGATCATATCTCATTTATTTTCTGACGCAATTTGTGATAATAGTAGATCTTAACACAGTTGTAGTTTTTGTGCAAAGGTGAGAGCGTGCCTTAACTGCCCATGGGTCTTGTATTGACTGCAGTGGCCACCAGGGGACACCAAGAGCATATCTGCAAAGTATTAAATAGCCGAATCTATAGAGTTGTTTGTGTATCAGTTATTTTGTAAATTGAAACTTTGTTTCCTATTAAGAACATTTCAGAGATGTGTTCCCTGAGGTAAACAGTGGCTCCTAGAGCAATAAAAAGATACTCAAGGATGGAAATAGTTTTAACAGCAGTATTTAAGGGAATGTATTGAAAAATATATTTTTGTGCCTTGCATTAAATTGGATTTGTGGGAAGGTAGCAATTGTATAAATTTGTGGAAAGAATTCAGTTTATTTTCTCTATGGATATTTTAGTGTTTGCCTTGTTTTTTTTAATGAAAATATGGAATTATTACCTCTTACCAATACCTGAAAATTATATCACATTTATTGACCTTATCTCTCCATTGTTTAGTGCCCATTACGGACAAAGTTGTAAAAACATAGAGGTTAGCCAGTTTAGTTCCCTTATTGATGAGGAAACTGAAGTGAGGCAGGTGCAATTGTTTGCACAAAGCCACGGGTAGTCTGTATTGAAACCGGTCAATGGGGTTGGTTCTTTGGAAGGCAATAGTGAGAGACACCAGCTTTCTCAGGGCCAGACTGATACAATGTTTGCCCAGCAGATGGAACTATCCAAGTGAGGGAGCAAACCAGAAGGTGATCTACAAGAGGCAACAAAATCCCATCAGGGTATCTGGCATTACATAGGAGGCAGAATAGAACAAGGGCTATAGTAGTAAGTAGAAATATAATCTGTTATATGTGGACGGGAAAAGGTTGTAAAAAGAAGGGAATAGTAGAGTCGGGATAGCAAGGCAAGAGCTAGATGTTGGTATTGTGTGCCCAGCACCTTTCAGTGGTAAACTTTCACTCTTATGGCAGTTCACGGGTAGTCTGTGGGTTCTTACCATGGCCTTAATGAAATTACACTAAAAAAAAAAATGTCCACTCATAGTCTTGAATCAATACCCCCTAATACCTCCATCTATGGTTCTACTGCTGAGGGATCTGGACCAATTTTGTTCCTTCTCGACCACACAAGTTCTCTTTTTCCATTTACGGCATTGCCAAAGCAAACAGAACAAAACCAAACACTCAAACAAGAAGATATTAATGATTGAACCAAAGGGACCCTTATATTTGAAGGACACTCTATCAGTCAGCAGAAATAGGGCCCAGCCTTCAGCAGCCTCAGAGGCCGGGTCCAGCCTGACATTGGCTGTACTGTTGTCAGTTGGCTACTATATGCTCTTCAGGATGCATCCAGAAGGGCAGAGTCGAGGCAGCCCGGTGTTCTGATGACCAGTGACGTGAGGACTCATTATCTTTGGCCCTGAGGAGGTCAACAGATTCTTGGTTTAATCCAGAGTTAGAGTGCCTGTGGAAGACATTTAAAATGGCCAGATGCTATACACTGAGCAGTCTGTGTATGTAAATAGAAGTATCCCTCCAGTTGCTCATGAAGGAGTGGGTGGAATGGTGATGGGATCAGATACCGATGCGTCCCACAGGCAGGAGAAGAACTCAGGTATTTTGAGCATTAGTTAACACCTCAGATGCTGTAGGAGATTGAGTATGAAAAAAGCGCTTTTTCCATTCTGAAGTTCCTTAAATTTTTAAAATTTTTATTATGGCATCACATTCTGCTCCCCTGAACTAGGTGGGCAAGGATAATAGACACATTCAATTTTGAGAACAAATTTTCTCTCAGTGTTCAAATGTGCTTGTTCTCAAATAAGTATCTAAATTGGTTCGGTAGTTTAGTTTTTTAATGTGTGCTTTGAGAAATTTGCCTGATTAAGACGATTTTCTTTTATTGGAAGCTGAGATGGTAAATTAGAAAGCTGTGGGATCATGGACTTAAAACAGTAGTTGGTGGAGGAAACATGAACTCAATATGGATACCAAAGAGGTGTAGCAGAAGCCAGACTATTGGCAAGGAAGGGAATCATAGCCTGAGAAGAAAACATTTGTATATTTTCAGAAGACTTGTTCATCCCAAACTTACCTTCTGGCTAAATGGTTTTATGGTGTGAAGATTAATTCTCTCCTATTTTTAAGTAACTCTCTGGTTTTAATCTTCATCCCAGCTCCATTCCAGGTGAAAATTTCCAGCATGCAAACCATAACTGAGAACTGTGGCCACAAATCAAACACTGTGCTTGCGGTGCCAGTGATGTGATGAACCTTTCCTCGGTGTGAGTTGACGCTTGTCTGTGCTTGTAATGCTCATGGGTTTCTGTTGATATTTGTATGTTTCTGTCTGTTCTTCCTTTTGATCAGGAGACTATTAAAATGGAAGATGTGTGTGTGTGCACAAGCGTGCATGCACAATATGCATGAACAGCTACCATCAGTCAAGCATTATAATTCCTTTTTTATTCTTCAGTTCATTCCCAAAGGACTTTGTTTATGCCTGTATGTCATCTCTTGAGCTTACCTGTCTGTCCTCCAAGAAAAATACATAAAGGTTGCAGAAGAATTTGTCTTTTCCATATACCATCAGAGGACCTACAAAAATTTTTACATACCGTAGTAAATGATACTGAAATAGTGTGGCTATATAATCTGTTATCCAAATTGAGACACCTTTGTCTTTTATAAATTTCATAAAAATAGAACTAAACAAATACTCTCTAGGGAAGACCAGAGTGTATGTTTACTCCTTAACAAACATTTATTGATTTTGGATTAGATGAAACAATTTATGGCCTCTGTGATGGTTTCATGAAATAGTTTTCTTTGGGTGAGTGTAAACTGTCATTTAGAAAATATCTGTTAGTCAAGTTTCTTTCAACTGCTGGAGATGGAAACTCAGCTTTACCTCTTGTAAGCATAAGAGGGGATTGTTTTAGTTCAAGTACTAGGGAGTCCAAGGGCATAACTAGCTAGTTTCATGCATAGCTGGAACCAGAGGTTGATTTAATGCCAGTTATTCTCTCTCTTTCTCTCCATCTCTCTGTTTCTCTCTGATTTTTTTTTCCTTGTCTCTATTTACCTTTGCCTGTGACCTCATTCTCCAATGTCATAGACAAGCTATGTTTATGTAGTGGGAAGTATGACTGTCGTGTGGTACCAAACCTAAGTTATAATACCTTTTGAGTTTCTAGAAAGAGATATAATCTTTCTTGATAAGCTTTTTCCTCAGGACTTAATGGAACACTCAACCCATCCATGCCTGGTATCCCCCGACCGCCACAATCTATATTTGATGGTAATAATAATGCAAGCCAAATTTATTGAGCCCTAATGCACCAGGTCTATCTCATTTAATCCTTACCACAACACTTTGAGATAGGCGTGTCTATTTTCTTCCATCTTCTAGGTGAGGAAACTGAGGTTCAGGGATATGGAGTAAATCCGAAGATGACACAGCTAGGTTCTGAGTGCTGGCATCAGATTCAAACGACTCAGGTTTGCATCTCAAATGCAAAGTGGACATGAAAACGTAATTTTGAAAATATCACTATCATCTATGAGATCATGTATTTGGAAGTTTTTGCAAATGGTAAATTACTCAATAAGTGTGTATTGTGTGCCAGTGTGTGGTCCAGTGGAAGATATAGTGCTAGAGCAGTAGTTCTCCATTGGAGCTGATTTTGTCTCCAGGGAAATCGGGCCATGTCTGGAACATTTCTATTTGTTACTGAAATGGAGGGTGGTTGCTAACAGGCATCTATTGAGTAGAACCCAAGGATGCTGCTATATATCTTACAATACACAGGACAGCCCTCCCCCCACAGTAAAAATAAGGAATTATCTAGTCAATAGTGCTGAGGTTGAGAAACCCTGTGCTAACTGAATAGAGATAATGTGTGAACCTTGGCTTTTAGAAGCTCACATTTTGGTTGGAAAGACAGATAAATAGACATATTAAAAATATAATTCAGTGGTTTAGTAGAGTTGGAGACATTTAGGCTAGAAAGAGGGGGTTGGGTAAAGTTGCCCTCATGAGCTACTTCAAAGTTGTCATGTGAGACAGACAGACAGCTCCTTATATGCAGTAACCCCGAGTAGCAGACAAATGATGAGCAGGTAAGCTCTTTGGGGGTTTGGAATGTGGGTATCTCCCCCACTGAGGCACCTTCCCATCTAGAACAGAGCAATAAAGTAAGGTTTAACAAATGTTTGTTGAATGGATAAATAGACAAGTGAATGAACTGAAGCATCTGAAGGCAGGTGAACACAGTTAGAATCCTGTCCCGTTTGGAATTTCCTTGATTTTATGACAGGGAATCGCTAGGAATTGGAGGTCAGAACTATTCTGGGTGACTGGAGTAACTAGAGAAGGCTTTGAAAAAGGGAAGAAGACAGAGCTTCGATTTTGCATCGAGTAACACCATGAACAAAGGTGTGGGCCTTTAAAATATAGAGGCAGTCTTCTTCTAGCAAGGTGAACCCTAAAGACAATTCTGAAAAAAAATAAAAAAGGGGGAGGGGATAATGATAGATACATGATCCACTCAGGGTGGGTATAATAGCAGCCGTTTCTCCAATTTGTTTTCTGTGGAATCAGAAGTATAGCTGGAATGAGCAATAAGGGAGATCAGTATTATGTTAAGGGCATTACTTCCTATTCTCATCACTATGAATTAGCCATCACCAGGTATGGTAAATGGCAACCCTAGAACATTCAGCATTCACCTTGTCCCTTTTCTCAAGTCATTATCAAACACAAAAATAGAACAAAAATAGTCACTGAGCATGTCTTGGTAAGAAAAAAAAAAAGTCAGATGGCTATAGCTATTAAACGGTGTAAAATCTTTGTTCTGTGCAGTAGGCCAGGCTGTTTGCTATTGTGCAATGTGGCGCTTTATGGTACCTATTGTTTATCCACTCACAGCGCCAAAGCCCCTGGGTTTTCATTAACTTGTATCTTTGATTTTGTTGTGTGTAGAGCTTTGCAGTAATATATTTACAGGGTGAAAAGATGATTTGGATTGCCTCGTTGAACAGTAGCCTAGGGGCGTACCAAGCTTTTGATGTGAGCTGGTGTTTTCTGCATTGTCCAAGTTTCTGTAGTAATTGTGTCATCAAGGTTGGTTCTCGTCTTGCTCAACGTGTAGCAGAAGAGTATATTTTACTAAAAGATCAGAAATAAATGAAGATTAAAGTTTCCAAAAATCTAATATACTCAAAGAACCATGTGATGTGTAATCAGTGATTCCAACAAAAGAGAAAGTATTGTTACCCGAATTTTACTATGCATTCCATGTAATACTAAAATATGAGTGCTAATACTAGTATTTTATTTTCAGCAGTTCAGAATACACAAATTTAGTAAGTGAGTGAAACTAAATATCGGATATATTTCAAATCAGAAATTTGTAAACACTTTGAAACACAATAAAATGCAAATGTTTGAAAATATAAATGTCATACAAACGTATCTATTTCTAATGTAAAATATTAGCCATACTAGCACTCAGAATTCAACTTGATTCCACGACAGTTTTGATTTCTCCCTCCTGGTTGACTGACCTCAAGGGTTGTCTCAGCCCTGAGTCAGGACCTTCCCTGTAGGCTTAGAGGAGCTGATCTGCTTGCTTTTCAGGTTTCCTCCCACAGCATTATCCTTGAGCTTGATAATGAGGATGATGGTGATGGTGATTGGTGTGATTGTTATTATTATTAAGTAGGAAGTTAAGAGAAGGTGGAAGGAGGCAGGAGGGTTGCAGGAGCTTAGTGACATAAAGGGACTGGGTAAATTTGTGGTGAGGACACTGGGGGTGGGAGTGACAGGAGTCAGGGGCAGGGAACGAGATGAGGGCTGAAGGGAGGACCAGAAAATGTAAAGGAAGCTGCTGATCCATGTCTGAAATAATGGTATTACACTCACAGAGATCCTGGCATTGGGATGGTAACAGCATGGATTGACTTTTGATCCAGACAAGATGTCATAGACCGGGGGTGGCAAACCTATGGCCCGCGTGCCCAAAGTGGCACGCAGAGCAATTATTTCGGCACGCGGAGCTGTGAATACCATTTAAAAAATTATTGTTTATGCTCTTATAGACATAAAAATAATCGATACCTCTATCTCACTCAATGGGTTGGCACGCGAGTCGAGCAAGTATACTCTTATTTCATAAACTTTGGCCAAAGTTTCATAAACTCAATCTCCAAAAGGTTCACCACCCCTGTGACATAGACGTATCTCTCTGCTCCTCTCCACTAAACACAACTGCTGATCTTGGAAATGGTATAGGAGACAACCAAAGGATAGCTTTTTTTTTTATTGTTAAATGTATTAGGGGTACATTGGTCAGGAACATTTTTGTTAGGTGGGAAGAATGTGAGCTAGTTTGGGAGCCGAGGCTGGGAAGAACCACACAGTGGCAAGGGTTTTGCCTCCAGTACTCACCCCACAGAAGGCCACCAGTCCTGCTGCTTCCTCACTCCTGCTATGTCAGGACAGCCCAGGAAGGCGTCTCCCTTCTGAATAAAATTCCCTCTGACGACCTCAGGTGAGTCTGCTACCCCTTGTAAGAGGATGAGATGAAGAGTTCTGCCAAAGACAAGAGGCCACTTCTCCTTCCCCACCAGGACTGGGGCACCCTTTTTACCAAGACTTACAGAGGACAAGTGGCAGGATGGGCCAGGGAGACCGGGGTGCAGCAAGCTGCCCTGGCCAGGAAACCACCTCCTACTTGCATGCCTGCTCTTAACTGAGCCCCCAAATTCCAGGTGCATCAGCCAAACCAGAACAGGAAAGCTGTTTACAGCAAGCGTCTTAGCCCAGGCAACCTTGTTGTCCCCAAGGACCCAAGACGACTCCTTTGCTCAGAGACCGTGGGTGGCCGGGGGCTACTGGTAAGAGGATCCTACTACACCGTCTCCTATCAGGAAACACCTGCTGGCTCATGGGGGAAGCCTCCCTTTGCTCCCTCAGCCAACACCAGCAGGGACTAAAGGGAGCCGCATTGTCACCAGCAAGTGGACCAAACTCAATCTCACAGGCTCTGAAAATGGAACTGTCATTGAAACCACAGCTGACAAAAATGGGCCAATACCTGTGTGCTAAACCTAAGCAGCGTGACTGCTGAAACAACTTAACTAGGACCCCGAGTCTCCTAACAAAATGGACAAATGCCCGGATGCAAGCACTAATTATCCATCATGCCAAGAATCCAGAAAATCGCACGCTGCATGAGCAAAGACAGCAGACGCTGAGAAGACTGCGATGCTGCGATTACTCACGAGGGTGCTAACACAGTGTGAGATAGTGGGAAGTGTCCACTGGTGTCCAGCTCCTGTCCCTAGCACAGAACTTCCGAAACCCTTGTAATTCCCTAAGTGATAAGAATGCTTTTTGTTCCAATGAGGTGACTCTGGGTGGCCTCAGGGATGGCTTCTGGATGAGAGCTAGTGACCAGAAAGACAAAGCCATGAGTAGCTTGGACTTCTCAGCTCTGCACCCCTCGTCCCTGTTCTCTTGAGAAGGGAGAAGAGCTGAGAATGGAGCGAATGATCCGTCATGACAACAAGATAAGCCTCCATAAAAGAACTACCCACAGTATGGGGTTGGGAGAGCTTCTGGGCTGCTGAGCACGGGGAGATGCTGGAAGATTCCACTCTCCCAGTGTGGCCTCAGAGGCCAGGGATGTTCCTTGGTGAAGAGATGGGTGTGATGAGGTGTGTGGGAACATGGTGAGAGAGGTTGAGATCAGAATGGTCAATGAAGGGCTGATTACAAAGATTCTTGTATGCTCTGTGAAGGTTAGCTTTTATCTGGTAAGCAATAGTCAAGACTTCGTAATAGAGGTAGGAGGTAGGAGTGTGTGTGTGTGTGTGTGTGTGTGTGTGTGTAGATAAGTGTCTTGATATCGTAGAAAGGACACTGAGCATGGGTTTAAATAAGGCAGTGTGACTTCCCAGCTAAACAATCTTTGAGCAAGTCATTTGATCTCTTTTTGGCCATCTCAGCTGTAAATTGGGTAAGAGTGTATCCCCAGACTATGTAATAGGCATGGCGTGAAAGTCAAAGGCTATATCATGTGAGCAGAAGTATTTTATCAGCTACAGTGTGCATTTCTCATATAACGGATGGATTTTGTCTCATTGGTGCATTTCCATGGTCCAATTAAGATTCTATTATTTATGCCAGACCTGCCATTATACATAATATGCTCAATAAATGATTTGATGATTATCTAATATATTAAGTGGTTTCATTTAATTTTTTAAAAAGTGTGCAATGCCAACACACAGCCGATTTTGTTTCCCTCCTCAGATACTGATATATGCAAGGGGACGTTTGAATTTAAAGAAAATTAAAAGAATTCATCACATTTCTCCCCCTTGGCTGGAAAAGTTGCTCCACTCAGATTTTTCACTTTGTTGCAGGGAAGTTTCATAAGGGTTGCCCCGTCACAGCAAATGTATGTTACTATTCCCACATCTAACAGATTATGCTTTCATTAGCATTCCAGCTGCTGCATTTCTCTTCTAGCTTTTTCACAGCGGTAAATTCATACCATTACACGCACTTGTTTTATAGATTATGTTCCACAAAGCAACAGACATGCAATCTGTGTTTAAAGTTCCAAAGTAACTTCAGTATGGACAAAGGCATAGCTACGACAATTGTATTGAGAAGTTTGCTTCCTATGTATTATTGTTTACAGTTACATTTTCCTTTAATTGTTAAATTTATTTGGGGTGACATGGTTGGTAAAAATTACATAGGTTCCAGGTCTACGATTCTATGTTACATCGTCTATGTGTTGCATTATGTGCTCACCACCCAGAGTCAGTTCTTCCATCACCATATATTTGATGCCCACTCCTACCTTACCCTCTAGAGTTCCTTTTTAAAAATGCAATTGTGTCACGATCCTTGTCCTGTTTTCCCTTTCTGTACAATTAGATCCTTTCCCCTAGGCTCACATCCTTGAGAGTCTCAGGATGTAGGTGGCCCTCAATTCTACATATGCAGATGCAGCCTTTCCTTTCTTTCAGATGTGAATCAGCCCTTTCCAACTTCCAGACATTTCTGCTTAGCTACGCCACCTTTTCATCAAATGTACCCTAAGGACCTCAGATCATACCCAGCACTCTGCTCTTTTCCCATCTTCCACATTTGCTCCACTCATTTAAATGAGCAATGCCACCCAGAGCTTGTTCTCATACAGGTCGGAGGTGAATGCTGCTGTCACACCCCTACCTTCCCCTGGGTAGCCAGGCACATTGGCCCCTGTGCCTTTCTTTTATTTCCGTTCTGGTTTCAAGGTGTTCATTTTTAAGCATTGAAATGGAACGAACAGCTACGATTGACCATAAATGTGATGCAAAGGGAAGGGGGAAATTCCATGCATTCCCAAGCATTCCTGAAGCCTCCGAGCAAGGTTGCTGGCTGACAACTTTCTTTCTTAGATGGATGTCTTGTCAACCTTGGTCTCTTCATTTTCATTCCCAGGGATAAGCCTAGGGGAAACTAGGGTGCTCCCTTTGGACCCACACTTTCTTGAGTGGAAGTGTTTGCTGTAGAAAGATTTCTCCCCTTCCCATGGTCCTAGAGGTAAACAGCGCTGAATTTAGGTGTTTGGGAGCCCTGGAACTAGCCCCTTTGTGTCAGCTGAGTCTTCATCCCAGGCCTTGAAGTCTAGGTAGCATCAGCCTCATGACTCTAGCACCACAGTGGGAAGGTGAACTTTTACGTGCCTTCAATAGGCTAGGACAACATGGCACATGGGAGGTGTGTGAGCTTTGGAATCAGGCAGACATTTACTCAAAATCCAGCTCTACCACTGTCTGGGTTTCTGAGCTTGGACACATTTTTTAACCTCTCTGAGCCCCTAGTTTCTTTATCATTAAAGAGGATAAACTGAGGATAGAGTGAAACCCTGTATGGAGGTAAATTACAACAGGCATCAATCAATGTTTGTACAGCACATGACTTGCTTCAGAACTACCTGCAGTGCCCATGGAAGACTGATTCTGAACATTTCTCTCTTTCTTGTAAACTGATGAAGATCTGGATTGTGTATTTCAGGGGAAGCATTTTGCTTGTCTGTTTGTATGACATTCTCTTGGAAGATGTTTATTCTGCTTTGCCTTCTGTGGCAAAAGGAATTGCAACTCACTTTGTATTTGAAAGCAATGAGAGCACAATGTGAGGATCACTGAAAAGAGTGTTTCTCTTTTAAGTTTTCTCATGTTAAGTAAGTATCTAAGGAATTAGACCTTGGTTTCTATGAAGTATAATTTTACTAATGACTCCTCTCTCTCAACTATTTTGTGTAGAGGTTTTCTTTAGGCAATGAGGAGGGAGAGTGTGAGATGAGAGAGGTGGGATTAAGTGGAGAAAACAAAACGTTTCTCTTGATACTTATCTCCATGCTTAGGGAACTTGCCATATGTATATATTTCTCTTTTCTGCACTTCCTGTGCAGAGAGCTGCCCCAGCCTGATGGACGACACTACGCCATTTCCTCTCGTGCTTTCTTCCCCTCCAGAGGTGTGTGGTTTTGCCTTAATATATTCAAGGGCAGGCTTTTGTTGTGTCTGGATTGGCATTTGTAATTATACACCATGAAAATATAATATAGAGAGAGTTCAACTCGACTGCCAGAATTTTAAAAGTGTAATATGGTCAAATACCCCCACCTGTGGAGCGAGAGATCACGCTCCATGTGACTTCTTGCTTTTGCAAGATGGTTATGTTCTCTTGAATTTACTAAACAAGTGCATGATTGCTTTGTCACGTGCTGCACAGAACCTCCGCACTGAACGCTCACAACCATCCCTCCTCAGCTATTTCCCAAGTGATTTGATGTTCTCAACAGCATTAATTGCACTGACATTTACTTGGTTGTAGTTCATCTATTCAGACCTCCCTTCACGAGGCTGAAGTGAGTGAATGGTGGACCTCACTATAGTCAGGCACGGATGATATCCAGAGGCATGCGTATAAGTAATTAACACTCCTTACGCAATAGGCAATGTGATAGCCTGAAGGTTGTGTGCACACATCACTTTATCTTCCTAGGCGTACCTCCTGCTGTCATCTTCCTTACGGTAAGTGTGGAAAAATACAAGAATAACTCATCTATAACAACTAGACTGACTCCCTTTAGGCAGACCACCAAGATGAACTGTCAAAAGAGTTTTCTCCATTGTAACAATGAGGGTTTTTACTTAATGATATGTATTTAATACCAACATAGATCAAAACAAAATGAAATAAATGAAAACATTAGCCTAAGAAGCTTAAGTGAGACAAAAGGTTGAACTTTCAGAATGGAAGTTTGTTAACTGTAGTGAACATTTTTTGTCTTGCAAATCCTTGTTCCCTTTGTGTGTTTGTATATGAAAAACAACCCCTACTTTTAGTTGAGAACTACCCCAACCTACAATTTTTAATGTGTGGAGTTTATTTATTTATTTATTTTATTTTTGAATTGAACTGGAGGCCTCTCTGTGTTTGGAAAGCACACCCTGGTTCAGCATATGGGTCCACACAGGCCGGGGCCGGGATTCAATCCTCGGTCCGCAGGGCTTCAAAGCGAGCGCTTAACCCGCTGAGCCATCCCGGCTTCCCCCTACACTTTAAAAAAAATTTAAATTTATTGGGGTGACTTTGGTTAGTAAAATTGTATAGACTTCAAGCATGCAATTCTATAATATATCACCTGTATGTTGCATTGTGTGCTCACCACCCAGAGGCAGGTCTCCTTTCTTCACCATGTGTTTGATTCCCTTTACCCTCTTGTATTTCCCACCCTTACCCTTTGGAAAACACTAAACTGTTATTTATGTCTGTAAATTTTGTTTCTTTGTCTTGTTCCTTTGCTACTTTCACTTTTATATCCCACATATGAGTGAAGTCATATGAGTCTCAGGTTTTTCTGTTTGGCTTATTCCACTTAGTATGATAATTTCAAGATCCATTCATGTTTTTGCAAATGGCAGCATTTCATCTTTCTTTATGGCTGAGTAATATTCTGTTGTATGTACGCATCACATCTTCTTTGTCAAGTTATCTATGGACACTTTGGTTGTTTTAATGTCCTGGCCACCATGAATAGTACTGTAATGAACATAGGAGTACACATATCTTTATGAATGTTTTCAGATTGTTTTTGGTAGACACCTAGCAGAGAGGTTCCTGGGTCATATGGTAATTCTATTCTTCATTTTTTGAAGAACCTCCATACTGTGTTCCATAGTGGCTGCAATAATTTACATTCCTACCAGTAGTACATGAGGGTTTCTTTTTCTCCACAGCCTCTCTAGCACTTGTTATTCCTTGTGTTGTTGGTAATAGTCATTCTAACATGTGTTAGGTGGTATCTCATTGTAGTTTTGGTTTGCATTTCCTTACCATAATTGTTAGTGAAATTGAGCATATATTTTTTGTATCTGTTGGCTGCTTGTCTTCTTGGATCAGTTGGGATTTTTGTTGTTGTTGTTGAGTTATATGAGTTCATTATATATTTTCAATATAAGCCTCTTATTGGTGGTTTTGTTTGCAAATATCTTCTCCCGTTCAGTTGTTTGTCTCTTTGTTGATGGTTTTATTTGCTGTGCAGAAGATTTTCAGTTTGATTTAACCCCATTCATTTATTTTTGCTTTTACTTCCCTTACCTTTGAGGTCAAATTCATAAAAATCCTCTCTAAGTTCAAGGCCATAAGTTTAGTACCTGTGATTGCAATTTATTGTTTCAGGCTTTATGTTTAAGTTTTTGATTTCATTTTGAGTTAATTTTAGTTTATGGTAACAGCAGTCTAGTTTTGTTCTTTTGCACGTAGCCAGAGAAATCAGGCATGAGGTAGAAATAAAAGGCATCCAAGTTGACAATGAAGAAGTTAAACTGTCACTTTTTGTAGATGATATGATTCTTTATATAGAAAATTCTAAAGACTACCAAAAACTGTTAGAAACAATTAAAGCAAAGTTGAAGGATACAAAATCAATGTACAAAACCTATTGCATTCCTATATATTAACAGTGACATTTCAGGAAAAGAATGAAAATTGCAATTGCAATAAAAAGAATAAAATGCCTAGAAATAAACTTAACAAAGTATGTGTTAAGGACCTATAACACTGAAAACTTTGAGATATTATGAAAATAAATTGAAGAAGACACAAAAAAATGTAAAGATACTTTATGTTCATAGATTGGAAGAATGAACATAGTTAAAATGACCATATTACCCAAAGAATATACATATTTAATGCAATTCCCATCAAAATTTCAATAGCATTAAAAAGAAAAAGAAGAAAAAGAGAGAAAGAAATAGAACAAAAAAAGATTTGTATGGAATCACCAAAGACCCTGAATAGCCAAGGCAATCCTAAGAAAAATGAACAAGGCTGAATCTATCATATTACTGACTTCAAATTATATGAAAAAACGACAATACTCAAAACAGCATGGTATTGGCAGAAAAATAAACACACAGACCAATGGAAGAGAATTGAAAACCCGGAAATAAACCCACATATATATGGGCAGATAATTTTTGACAAAGAAGCCAAAAACAATAAATGGTACCCTCACCTACTCTTAACTCATGTGGTTTAATCTTTGCCAGTCCCCTCCTCTCCAGAGGTGAGCTCAGTTTGGTTTAAGCTAATTATCATATCCCATTCCCCTGAGCATATGATTGGCTTGGGATGAGCAGATGGCCTATGTATGGCTAGTGAGCAGCATCCTCAAGATTCATGCTTGCCCATTGTGGGCAAAGCAGTGCTAATTTCACTGGTTGGAAAGCTGAGAGGAGATAAGGTCTGGAGCTGTGGCAGCCACCTTCAGACAAGGAGGAGAGGGCCTGACTGAGAAAGAAAACACATGAGAAGGGGAGCAGAGCTGATTTCAGAGACAAAAGGAACATAGTTCTTTGGAAACCATTTTGGCCTCTCTCTTAAATAGGAATCAGGCAGATACTAGCTCTGTCTTAAATATTCTGCTAAAATTTCCTGGTTTGGAAGTCAAGAATTTTCCCTTTTCCTCAAGGAAGTTTCAGTTGTCTGTTGAACTGGCCAATCAGAAGACTTCTAATTGAGCTGGACACCAAGGTCTGATGCTCACCCTCTGTGTTGTTGGGAGCCTTATTTAGATGGGCAGGCGTCCATCTGACATGACTTGTTTGGACTGGGCTACTTGGCAATTCAAAGTTTCTTTCCATGCAGCAATTTCTACCTCCTTTTCTTCTTCTGAGTGCCATTTTGGACTTGGTTCACTCTTCTCACTATGTTTTTCTTTCTTCTACTTTTTTTTTTTTTATAAAAGTAAGTTCTGGTCACTGACTACCAATATTCAGCACCCTAATTACTCCCACTCTTTAAATATTATCCAAGCCTCAAGTGAAAGAGGGAATTTTATTTCAGCAGCTTCTACCATATTGTCTTTTTATCTTCTCCTTTCCATATCCAAGTTGCCCTGCCAAATTTACTAATCGGCTTTGTGACTATATTATAAATCTTCTTTAATGTTCTTCCTTATTGTAATAAATTTTAATCTCTTAGCTTCAGGAGTCTTTCCCCTCCTGGGCTAATGAGATTTCCCAGGTTTTTAAAATGATTCACCTGCTTGACTGGCTTATTATCTACCACTGTATTTTTCCACTCCCCACAAAGACCACAGCTCTTTGTAGTTATTGCCACATTCATATTTAGGCTCTTTTAATGTTGCCATGGTTTAAATTCCTCTGCATGTTGTCTCCAGATTTTACACAATCTTGTAACATTGATATATTAATTTGTGAATAATTCAAGGCCACCCTAACAGACACACATGTGCGCTAACACACACACACACGCACACACACACACACTCACTCACTTCTATCATTTCCTTTTTATAATTAAAAAGCAGGTACCTTAGACAACTGCTTGCTGCCTTGACCTCTTTCCTTGTGCCTGGAAGCCCAACTGATTCTCTCATTACATATTTTAAAAACTTCCAGTCTGTGAATGGGTTAGCAAGGACCTGAAAATGTCAGTTTTTCCATCCCGCCTCTATGCAAATCAGGACTTAAATAAAAACAAGCCAAAGATTACTCTTACCTGCTTTAAAAAGCCTGCAGAAAATGAAATTCAAAACCTTTCTTTAGGAAATATTTCACTTTTTTATTTTTTGTATACCTCCCTCCATTAAAGAGCCATTTTCTTTCCTGACCTCTGCACCCTGTACTTGTCTATCCATTTCCCAGCTTTTGCACTGGCTCTATTACTTTGGTGTAGTTTTGAAATATGACAGCATCTCCAGGACACAGACTGCATCTCAGTGGTGATCACATCCAAACTCCAGCCATCAATTGAATTTACTCAACAGGGTAATTCATGGGTACCACAAACTCAATCTCTTCAGAGAATTCATTGACTTTTTGCTCTCCTTGACTCTCAAGGAAAAGTGTTTGTTTCAGTTAGTTGCCCCACCTTGAACTTCATCTCTCTAGCTGGACACCTGGGTGGCATCTTTGACCTCTCCATATTCTCACACTGCCCCTATGATGTCTGCTAGGTACCAAATCCCATCAGATGTCTTTCCTATTCTTACTTTTTACTTAATTTCTGCTAGGACAGGTACTCCAATGCAGCTTAACTAGTACTAGTGTCTCTAACTTTTTGTCCCTCCAACTTATCTTTTGTATTGTTGATGAAATAATCTGCCTAAAATATTGATCATATAATGTTGGTTCCCTGCTCACAAGCTGCTGATAACTCCCCATTGCCACAGACTAAAATCAAACTTCTTGGCATGACATTCAAGTTCAGCTACGTATATTCCAGCCTCACTTTTATGTGGTGCATACTTTGCATGTACTGCAGGGATTCTGACTTCTGCTGTCATATGTCACAAAGAGCCCAAACTTGATGTCACATTGAGCTGAGTTCAGATGAGAAACATGGCTCTAAATTAGTGCTAGAAAAAAATGCTGAAGCAAATTTTGAATACAAGACATGAATTCTTGTATTTCCACTCCCTCTACCACTTACTGATTATCTGACTTGGGTAAATCTCATGATTTTTCTGAGCCTCACTTTTTATAATATAAGGATAATAACCGACTTATGGAATGGTTATAAGGATTAAACTGCATGCTGTAATAAATCGTACAGTGCTTGATCCATACATGACACTCAGCAAGTGATCATTCTTGTTCCTATGATTGCTATTGTTATTTATCCACTCATAGCAGTGTTTTTGTTTTTTTCCCAAAGGCCCATGTGTTCCCCCCCCCCGCCATGTTATTATTAGCAATATGCATATGTTCATCTCCACCAATGATGTCAGACCCATGCTCAGTTTCACAGAGCTACACGGTGGCTGTGACTGAGGAGGCTGTGGTTGGGTGTAAGTGTGAGAATGCAGTGGGCAGCCATTACTTATTTCTATTTCCCTAACTGCCCATCGCTACATAAAGTACAGCATTTCTGAGAACGTAGCTCATTGCATTTTACTATGCCAGTTATTAATGTGCCAGTTCTGCTGCCTGAGCTGACTAATCGCCCCTCCAAAAGGTTCTAATCTCATATGCAGTCCCTGCTCAGTGGCAATTTATATGACAAGCTCTCTGAGTTTAGGCAAATATCCTGATATTTTAGCTCAGTTCTGACAACAACAATTTCTGCCTTATGGAGGGCATATGTCACCAGAGAAAATCAGGTTCCTGAGCTTCTTGCTTATTGCAGGAGCATAAATTTCCATGGTGAACTTAAAATGCAAATTATGGGCCTCTGCGAATCTGTGCTTTGCCACCATCTTTAGAGAGCTTTGGGAAAAAGGAAAGAGGGAAAAGAGGGAGAGACAAAGGGAAGAAGAAAGAAAGGAAAGGATGGATGGGAGGGAGAGAAGGCAGACTTTATTTTCTGTCTGCCTGATACTGAGTAGTCAATAAAATTTCTTGAGTTTTAAATGTTATAATTTTAATAAAAGAAAACAAATATTTAGTTTGAAAAGCTAGCAAGAATTCATGTCTTGTATTCAAAATTTGCTTCAGCATTTTTTTTCTAGCACTAATTTAGAGCCATGTTTCTCAACCTTGACACTTTTGACAGTCTGGACTGGTTGGTTATTTTTTTTTGTAGGAGGCTGTCCTATGTGTTTTAGGAGGTTTAGCACCACCCTTAGGTTATATGTAGTAGTTACCAGTTATGCACCTCCTCAACTTGTGACTGACTCCCCAAAATGTCTATACATATTGCCTTGTGTCTCTTGGATTGGGGGAAGGAAATATCTCTCCTCCTTTCTGCCCCATAGAGAATCACTTATTTAGAAGATAATGGGTATCTATTGCTGTTAGACTCTGTGTTATCTCACTTATCTCTGTTATCTAACTTAATCTTTGTGCAGTTTGATAAAGTAAAGCTATTATTATCTCTATCTTATAGTTGAGAGATAAGGTCCCAGGAAGTGAAGCACAGTGAATAAAAGGGAAAAGAATGGAAAGAGAAGGGGCACTCATAGGTAGAGGCAATCACTGCATGATGAACTGTAGGGCATAAGAGAAGAGATAGCAAGTTTCTGGCAGTTGTATCATTGTATCACCTGTATGTATAGCAGGAATGACACCAATCTTAGCACTCTTATCTTGAGGAGCCAAAATAACTTTTCAGGTGGGAATTACCAATAGAGTAAAATCGGCAAGGGAAATATATTAATTAATACATATATACATATGTGTGTATGTATGTTAAG
>PVKE010023327.1:0-24745 GCA_004027555.1 Craseonycteris thonglongyai
AAATATTTTCTCCCAGTTGGTTGGTTGCCTCTTTGCTTTGTTGATGGTTTCCTTTGCGGCACAGAAGCTTTTTAGCTTGATAAGGTCCCATTTGTTTATTTGTGCTTTTACTTCCCTTGCCAATGAGGTCAGATTCATAAAGTCCTCCCTGAATCCCAGGTCCATAAGTTTAGTGCCAATGTTTTCTTCTATGCAATTTTCAATAAGCATTTTAGATACTAGAGATAAAGCATTAGGCAAAAATAAGCAAAGCTCCTCTACCCATTGAATTTCAATTCTAGCAGGAGAAATAGACAATAGACAATTTAGAAAACAAATAAGTCCATTCTTAATAATTTCTGGCTTCAGCTATTCAAGAATGCAGCCTTCATCTCTTTTTGCCCTCATGTGACTGTTGCTGAGCATTTTAACATGAGATCAAGCTTATGGACTAATGTGAAAGGTTGTGCAAGATAAAGTTAAAAGACAAGGAGATATTACAGTACATATAGTGTAAGCCCTGGTTGTATTAAATATACACATACATTACACATACCTTTGTTTCTGCATTAAAATGCCAGAGAGAATACACGAACTGTTAGTAATGATTTGCAGGAAAAAGGAATTGGCAAGGCCTTTACTTTTTACTTTATTTTTCTAGGTGAGCATGTAAAGCTACTTTTATTTAAAAAAAAAAAAGTTTATAAAATTTCAATTAAAAAAAAATCTGGTGGCTGGAGTTAATTAAAAAAAAAAAAATCCATGTAATGATACATGCTTTTATAACCTGTTTTTTGAGTTAAGCTTGATTCTTGTCTGCACATATGTTAAAACTAAATCTTGTAAGTTTACCAAGCACTCTTCCCTACTAGATCCATGTATCTTTTCCATAATAATGGTATCATACTGTCCTTCATTTAAAAAACACTTGTTTATCAAGCCAACAATTGAGCTCCTTGGTATTCATCCAAATGATCTGAAAACTTAGATCCATTAAAAAAAAATCCAGGGAAGCTGGGATGGCTCAGTGGGTTGAGCACCCACTTTCCAACCCCTGAGTCCAAGGATCAAAGCACGGCCCCAGCCTGTGTGAACGAACCCATATGCTGAACTGGGTGAGCTTCCCATGCGGGAGGCCTCCAGCCCAGTTCTTGCTCTGTGCAGCCCCCTCCCACCTGTGTGGAATAAAACCATGTCAAAAACTGATGATGTACAACTGTGGAAACTGCTCTGGGCCCTCCCCCTTTTCTTTGTCTCTCTCTGTCTCTCAAAAACAATAAAATAAATTTTGAAAAAAAACAAATGAATAAATTATGTGGAATATAGTCAATAAAATTGTATTAATTTTACATGGTGACTGATGGATCATTTTGCAATGTATACAAATACAGAATCACTGTTGTACAAAAGAAACAAATATAATATTGTATGTTAATTATACTTCATAAAAATATATATATTAACAATCTTCAATGTTCCAGACACTAAATCAGGCCCTGAGTCTGCCCAAGATGCTATAACAAAATGCACAGACTGGGTGGCTTAGACCATAGACATTTATTTCTCAGTCTGGAGACTGGGAAGTCCAAGATCAAGGTGCTGGCAGATTCAGTTCTTGGTGAGGGCTCTCCTCTTGGCTGATAGGCAGCCTCCTTCTTGCTGTGTTCACATGACTTTTCCTCAGTGTGGGTACATCAGAGATAACTCTCATGGTCTTTTCTCTTCTTATAAGGGCATGAATTCCATCATGGAGGCCTCACCTTTATGACCTCATCTAAACCTAATTACCTCTACAATGCCTCACCAAACACTATTAGTCAGGGTAAGGGCTTCAACTTATAAATTTGGGCAAAAGCAAACATTCAGTCTACCATAGGCCCCATGGAGGATAGAGAACTAGATACGACACAGAATGAGTCTTGAAAGAGCTCACAATCGAGTAAGAATGCTGAGCACACATACACTTATTATAGGTAGTAAAAAGGTATAAGTGTTTCAATAAAGAAACAAAGTTCAACTGATATAAAGATTACTTCAAGGATTGAAGTCATGGAGGTCTTACAGCTAGTATTGGTTGGCCTGAAAGGGAAAGAACATAGAAAACTGAAGATAATCTTCATATGGACAAGAATCCTTGAATAACTTAGGGAGGCTGGAGAACAGGGGTCAAGTGGGGAAAGGTCAGATAAAAGGCTAGAAAGGAAAGTGGGGCACTCCGGCTTTGGCACTTGGTGAGGATTGCAGGTGAACCAATGAAGGATTTGAAGAACTGACTGAGGCATTGAACTAGTTTCCTAAGATTGCTGTAACAAATTACTACAAATTTGGTAATAGCTTCAAACAAAAGAAATCTATTCTCTCACACATCTAAAGGGCAAGGGTCAACAGAGTTGGTTCCTTCTAGAGACTGAGGGAAAATCCCTGCCATGTTTCTCTCCAAACCTCTGATGACTTTCAGCAATACTTTGTGTTTCTTGGATTGTAGGCACATCATTCCAATCTCTGCCTCTGTCTTTGGAAGGACTTCTCTCCTCTGTATTTCTCTGTGTGTCAAAATTCTCTCTTTCCTGTTATAAGGACACCCAGTATTGTTACACCCTAAATTCAGAATGATCTTATCTTGAGGTTTTTAACTTAATTGCCTCTGCAAAGACCCTATTTCAAGTAAGGCCACATTCTGAGGTTCTAGGTGAACATATCTCTATAGGCATATTCAGATGGATTATTATGATTGAGCTTAGAGGTAAAAATGACTACCGGTAAGAATGTTTCCCAGAAAAACACACATAAAAGTCCAAAAGAAATATGTACCCAATGTCTATCAATGCTATTACAATTTGTAATAAGAAAGGTAAGAAACAATATAAAGGTCAGACCCTAAGGAACTTATCAGAGATATTACACTACATCTATATAATAGAATATTATATAGATGTTAAAACAGTAAAGTACATTAACATGCACTGACACTAAATGATGTCACTAAATATTGAGTTAGAAAAAGTCAGGTGACAAACTGTGCAAAGTGTGATCCAGTTTACGACAAAAAGAAAATACTTGGAAGAATAGGGATGCTGGGATGGCTTCACAGGGTGAGTCCTTTCCATGCAACCGCAAGGTCCAGGGATTGAATCCCAGCCCCAGCTCATGCAAACACATATACTGAACTGTGGCACAACTGGTAACCACTGAGATGGTGGTGAAGGTTCTTGCTTCCCACGCAGGAGGCCCCCACTCCACGTGGCCCCACATCTACTTGTGTGGAATGAAACTACTTCACAACTAACAATGTACAACTATGGAAACTGCTCTGGGCCCTCCCTCCCTCTGTCTGTCTGTCTGTCTGTCTCCCCACCCCCACACACCTCCTCTCAAAAGCAATAAAAATAAATTAAAAAAAAAATAACTTGGAAGAATATTCTCAACTTTTAATAGTGTTTATCTTGCAGTATTATTAAGTCTGGTGGTGGGGGGAGCTAAAGTGGAGAAAGCTCTTATTTTATGAAGTTATTTACCAGTAAGTTTTGAATATTTTAAATGCCAACATTTTACTTTTGTAAATTAAAACTATATATATTTCCTTTGGAAGTAACTACATGTTTAGCTGGGAAGAAAGGTGCCTTCTGACTTAGAATAATTTTGAAAAAAAATTATGATCACAATAAAACTTAAATGTAAGAAGCTGAAAAACTACATTTTTAAATTCTGTAATACAAAATGAGGTTATATATTGAATACATTCTGGCAATTAAAGAAATATCTTTAAGAATATCTTAACAACAGATTAATTCACAGCAAAGAGCACATAGCCCATCTATCATTACATGGCCGATTTAGCTGAGCTGGACAGCAGGTTTCAGGCTTAGGCAAGTGATTACAACAGTCTCACAATTCTAGCCCTGAATCACCATGACAACATGAACATATAATTATATACATGCATTGAAAGAACACCAAAAAATGAGAAATACAAAAGCATGCAGGGATACATTTTTTTGGTTCTATAGAGGAAAGCACAGAAGAAAATGATTTTTAAAATATTTCTTACAAAAGAACGCCATGTTTTTGAAAATAGTTAATTAAATGGATTTAAGTGAAACATAACTTAAACACTATGGTCATTTCCATCTTTCAGCTCTCTTGATTTCTCAAAGCTCTCAATAGCACACTCAGGAGCATTCAAACAAAACTAAACAGCAATAAAGCCTTTCTAAGCTTCCTGTAATTTAAGTGACAATTTCTATAATTACAAGTATTTGACAACTTTTTTTATCATTTCTAAATGATTATGAATATCTGCAAGTTTAGAAGATTATATTTTGAAATGCATTTATATACAAACCTTCCATAAAAAAGCAAAATAAATTAAGCTATTATTATGTTTAGGCTGTTGGTTTATAGTGTGATGTATATGAAATATGAATTTTCAAATAAAGCAAAAGGAAGGGATTAGTAACTGGATCTAAACACTAGTAGAAGCATCCTGATTCCCTTTTGTTGGTGGTTCAGATCTCACAAAGTAGAATCACATAATTTGCCTCATCCACAACTGAAGAGATACAGAAGGAAGAACTTTAAAATAGATATTATTGCCCACATTCAAGCATAAACAGAGGAAGGGAATTGATCAAATGTACCAAAAGAATGTATTATCCCTCTGCCTCTAGAGAAATTAAGTAAATCTGCTAGCCCCCAAGATCCAGGAGAAGCTTCTTTAACATTAAAAAGCATTTGTCAAGTGTTGTGTTGAGTATGTGGAACAAAGAAAATAATCTCCATCATCAAATGGTTCACCAGCTAGTGGAGAAGACAGACAAGTAAGTAATCATCATAGCAGGGCATCCGTAGCTAGGAGCAACACATGTCCCATTGCCTGACACAATTTCAGGATATACCTGTTATTTTTGCATAATTTTTAAAATTAGTATTAACATCAATCTCAAGTGTTCCCCAGTTAAGACAATAAATTGTGTGATCATATTTGTAGGAATACAATGCGAGCCTACGCCAGCACTCAGAGGATGTCCTGGAGGAAGTGCTGCCTGAGGTAAGTCATAAAGGATAAACTAGACCACCAAGTGAAGAAGGCAGTGGAGGACCTAGCAGACACTCAAACTGAGCTAATGGCATCCTGTGTCAACTCCTTTCCTAACACAGGAGACTCTGCACTAGAATTCCATAATGCCACATTTGTGGAGGATTCTGGTTCCTGAAACTCCATTAATAAGTCTCTCACAGATTCCAAATTCCAAGAGCACGTATGCAAAGGACATCGAGGCACCTTGTAATTTCTCATAGACTGTTTCCTTCCAGGCATCAGGCAGAATTATGGTCACAGGGTGGCTGGCCTATAGCCACAATTAAGTTGTAGACAACATCTCTTACATGTGTTGGTCCAACATATTTTTCCTTTCAGGAAAGGCTCCTACCCCAACAGGTGTAAAACACCAATCACATAGCCTCACCCCTCTCACCATATGGGTTGGTGTGTGCCCCAGCAGGCCAGAGTCCTTATGGGAGGGTTGATCAGTAGGTAGGATATCACACTAAGCATAATGAGCTACTGGAGATCTTCTTTACCACCATTTTTTAAATCCTGCTTAAAAATAAAGTCAACAAAGAATAAAACAGACCTGAGATACAAAAAGAGAAATCTGCAGATGTTCTTTGAACCCCTGTACGCAACAATGATTGATACTAATGGACTTTCTCAGCACACAGGCTAACAATTCCACCTTCAGCTGTAGAAAGAAAGTGTCTGTATTTTTCTGTAACTGTGTAGTAGTAAGTAGGGGAAGGTGGGTACACAAAACACTAGTGCTACTTGGTAACCTCAGTTAAAACCAATAACTTAACTCAGTCTTTACTTAAAAGACTCAAGTAAATCTCAGTGTTTCAAAGTTCCAAGTCCTCCCACTCCTCTCTAAGAAACACACAGGTGTGTGTAAGAAGAACATGGTCTGGGGACTTTTGGAGGGAAATGAGGTTTCCTCATTCACAAGTTGTTCTCTGGGCCCATGGTGATCTCCACAGCAGAGTGGCAGACCTAACTGTTCCATGGATTGCTGCCCAGTTAGGTACAACCAGTCCCATCCCTGAAGATTTTGTGAGCATCTGCTACTTCTGAAGGTTACAGGTGTCCTCTTGACTGGGGCAATACTTTCCCTGAGCATTGGCTACCTCCTTCCTGAATTGGGCCCCACCCCAGCTCTCAATAGGGCTGTGGTCTTTCCTAAGGTAGAGTGGGACTCCCAGTATACCTCTGGTTCAGGTGTCCACACTAGAGCCCTTGGCTGTGGACTTGGTCCCCATCACAGGGGAAGGCCCTTGATATAAGCCCACAACCTACAGCTACCGTCTCCATCCCTCCATAGGGCACAACTGAACTTCTGTATTCATTTCTCACTACGTAAGATGTAAGGGATACTCAGGGCACCTAAACTCAGATCCAACCTGTTGAGCCAAGGTAACCTGGATGTATGTGGCTGTGCAGGTAAAATATTCTCTTTCAACATGATCAAGATGCATGTAATGTGTTTCTCACAGGCTTCACCAACCTTGAAGACATAACAGTTTCATTTTAGGGAGAGGGGTCACCCTAGGCAGCCTCAGGACTAAAGTGGTATTTCCTGCTTAATGCTTCATTCTCTCTGAGGGGTAATGACATGGGAATGGTGGGGTCAGGAGACACAGGGATAGTCTTCTTGTACATAAGCAAGACATGTGAGGTAACTGAAGAGCACAATATTTCTAAAGTTCTGAGCAGAATCTCAATCTGAGCTCTAGGCCCCTAGCTTGACATCATCTGAAATGAGAAAAAGGAGCCCCTACCCTAATTACAGGCATCTGTCTGCCCTTCACCATTCAAGATTTTACCAAGTCACACTTGGCGGTCTGTGAGACCCTGTGCACATTTTCTTCCTTACATCTCCTCCCTCACTGAACAATTAAGATTCTATCTGCTCTTGAATCTTAAATATTAAGATGGTGTGTACTTACTTTCTGGTCCAAAATTCCAAGACTCCAACTACATGTGCTATACCCAGTTGGCTAAGACATATAACACCAAACAGACCGACCCACACATCAGGACATAGAACTTAGAAAACAATGAAGAATGAAAGGAGTAATATGAATATGTATAATACTATCCATCGGGCTAGAAGCTTACTTGTTATTTTAGTCTCATAATAAATCTATCAGTATATTAATCTAGGTTTTAAGCTATAGAAACTAAATCAAAATAACTTAAGCAGAAAACTGAAATAGTAGAATCCTGAATAATTCAATGACTTGAAGGGAAGGTTAGAGACATATCTGTTCATCCAGGAGGAGACAGGAACCAGGGCAACTCCAGAAATCCAAGTGCAGGAACTGATGAATGTCTCTTCAGAGAATCACCATCAACATGAGTCAATGTGTTCTTTCATCTTTTTGCAACCCTCTCAGGAAATACAGTTCTTGGGAGACGAGCTTCAATGGCACGCCCACTTTTTGACAAGTGAATCGCAGGCCACTTTAAATGATAGTCTCACCAAGGGAAAAGAGTAAATCCCAAAAAGGAAATCAAGTTGCTATCTCAAAAATAAAAAGAAATGGATGTTGGGTGTCCAAGTAGTGTCCATCACAATGATACCAATTAGCTGGTATTAGTTGAGAAACCTGAAGCCTAAGCTGTGACTTATCCAGGCCCACAGACAGTGAAGGTCAAAGTAAACCCAAGCTCTCACACATATATCACTCCTCTTCCCTTTTCACCTCACTCATCTGATTTTCTGACTTGAACCTCTAGGCTGAAATAGACAGTGAACTTTGAACTGAGAACAGGAAATAACAGCATTAACTGTTAAATGCCCAAAGGCTCTAGTGCCAAAAGTGTTATCTCTACTAGAACACTTCCTCTCCTGATTTTCTTCACTTTTCCTCTGATGTCCAAATGGCTGTGTGGTACCCCAGAAAACACACTTGGCTTAAAGAAAACTCCTAGCTCTGCCATGGATGAGCTATGAGACTTCAGACAGGTTACTTAAGATCTCCAGGCTCCAGTTTCTCATTGTAAAATGCATGGTTTGGATAGGATCTCGAAAATCTTATCATCAAGATCTTAAGCAATTAAAATAAAAATAAGATCTATTCATTTCTAAGACCATTGATTTTCTCTCTTAAGTCTGTGAACTCCTAGCAAGTTGGTAATATATCTTCCTGTTCGTTGTAACTTTTCCAAAATATATGAAATGATTCCTCAAAAGTTTGTTTAATGCCATAATATTCAGAGGTTGTAATCAAAGATTCAGCCTTTGACTGAAATTACAGAAAGGAAGGTACTTCTAGTTTCTCAGTGACTGAGTTGACCTGCTATTTTCCATCATCTCAAGTACATAAAAGAGACATTCTAGATATAATATTTAAACTAAATCAAAGCCGGGATGGCTCAGTGGGTTAAGTGCTCACTTTGCAGTGCGAGGGACCAGGGATCGAATCCCAGCCCCGGCCCGTGCTGAACTGGGAGCTTGCCCAGTTCAGTTCTCTCTCTGTATCTATCTCTCTGTCAAAAATAAATAAATAAATAAATAAATAAACAAACAAATAAATAAATAAATAAACTAAATCTACGTATGTGTTTACAAATGTAAAATAGGGGTGTTTTCATTATAACACAAGAAATAGCCTTATTATACTCATCCTGGATTTTTTAATTCACCAAATGATGTAACAAAAGTATAAATTTTAAACTATGAATATGTCTACCTTTCATCATGTTGCATTCTGTGAAACAGTACTACTAATTCTTATTAAAGTTTCCCTGAATAAAAGCTATTTTGTGAACATAGAAATCCACTTTTTCTAAATCTCATTTCTTTTTATCTTTGATCCCACCATTCTGTTCTCTCTGTGCAAAGGAGTAAATCCTTTCAGAGCCAACAGGCTAAAATAGCAGAGCTACTCAGATTACCATTAGACGTCCCAGCTGAATAAACTGTAAGGAGCATTTCTTCTCACCTTTCACCTTGAAATAATCACAGCCCTGGAAACACAGGCTCCTGAGTGACAAATGACAGGAAAATTGTCCCTTACACTTTAGCTTTAGAAATTGACTTAAATAACGGTTTATAAAGTTACACTTTTAAAAACAAATTTTGACAGAAATAATATCGAATTAAAAAAAGAACACATAGACCATAGAACTTCCTTCTTTTTGCACTTAATTCCAAGTGCCTCCCTTCTGTATTCACCAAAAATATTTTCATTTAATAATTTAGTATTTTTAAGACATTGACTACAACTTTCCTTTATCCTATTATCAATAATTTATTTGAGAGTCACAGATGAGCTCTTTTATGCCTAAGGACTCCCATCTTGTAACTCTTGCACAGTAAAATATGCTACAATAGCTTTTTTAAAATACTCATTAAAATATTTTTAAATTCTTTGATAAATGTAAAGTGGTATGTAGCATAACCCAATGTCTTTCAATGTCAACAAAGACCTATATCTGGCCAAAACTATATTACAAATTCATCATCTTCTCTTTTTTCCCCACACCCCCATCTTCCCATGTTCCTGTCATCAACCCCTTTAGTATCACCAAATGATAACAAGTCACATTCACTTTCTTTCTCACTCTTATATTAACCAGTCACTATATTTCAGCAATGTCTCTTCATGTGTCCTCTTGTCTCTAGCCCACCTCCACTGCCTTAATACAGATCCTCCTCATGTCCTGTAGGGTCTTTGCACATGACCAAGTTAAGAGAGGCTATTAGAGTGTGCCTTAATCTAGCATTACTGTGCCCTTATAAAAAGAAAAAATTTGGACACAAACACATAGAGGGAAAACAATGTGAAGCAAGACTCAGTGAGACTGTCATTTACAAAAGCCAAGGAGTGCCAGAGAGAGGCTACCAGAAGCTAGGACAGGGGAATGACACGGATTCTCCCACACAGCCCTCAGAATGTAACAGCCCTGCCAACACTTCATCTTGGATTTCTAGCCTACAAAACTCTGAGACAAATATTTGTTGTATAAGTTACATAGTTTGCGAAACTTTGATTCTACAGCCCCAGGAAACAAATACAGGACTCATCCTAAAATACTTCTTCCTGCTCCTGCAGCAAGTTCACTCCACTTTGATCCTAGGTTTAAGAAATCCAGTTTTCCATTTTTAACAAACCTGATATCCTCTTAATTTCTCCTGCACTTCCCACATTTCCTATACCATAATTTTGTATCCTCCTAAGACTGGCTTCTTGTTTTTATTTTTCCAACCACAGCATATGAGCTCTTAACCTTATGTCATTTTTTTATCTCCCAAAGATAACACTTGCTTCACAATATCTGAAACAGGACATGGTACATGGCAAGTATGCAACTATATTTGTTTGCATTCATACACTTTTGGTATACAATTTCTGTAACCCTTTAAGAAAAGCAATTTATAATATATATCAGGAGTAAGCATTTACTGTTTAAGTTAGTACTACCATCTTGAGGAGTTTATGTTGCATAAATAAATTAACAATGAAAAAAAAAAAGCTTGTGTATTGCAACATTATCAAAGAGTGAAAATTTGGAAACAAATCAAGTAGAAGAATGATAAAATAAATCAAGGTATTTAAATCTGTAAAATATGAACTCATGAAGATGAATATTTCACAAGAATATACAGAAACATGGGAAAATACTTTCCATATCAAAAGAAAATAAATAAAATTGGAATCATGAGTATAACTATGTGATATATATGTAAATGCTCAAAGTTTAGAAGAAAATATTCAAAATTACACAAATGATTTCTACGATGTTTTTATTTTTATGATTTTAATAACTTAGAAGAAAAATCTATTTAAAATTTCCAAGCATATCTCATATCCTTGTGTCCATCAAAAGAACTGGATTGTGGCCTCTGTACCACAGACCAATCAAGGTGCACTTTGCATTTTGTATGATTGACATCCTGCAGTAGTAAATCCATGAGAATGAACCCTGACTACAATCAATTCAAAAGCACTTAAATTGGGATTTTCCGTCTCTTTTCTCATTGATGACTGAGCATGATGTTTATTTCTGAGCGAAAACAATGGGAAGAACATGCATCTAAAATGAAAAATTAGTCAAATGCTGCAAATAGATGCCACAGCTGCAAATCAAAGGGCATTCTTAATGTAAACAATGTTGAAGCGCCTCTTTCCACTTCTGTTTTCTCAGTCCCACCTGAATACCCACATACTGGAGGCCCATTTGAGTGTGTGTGTACAGAAGAGGGATGGCGGCCATCATCTCCACTACATTAATTCTCTTGCAGACATTCAGAAATGTTGATTCACTTGCTGTTCTTGCCTCTCTCACCGATTCTTCCTTCACCGCCAGAAACAGTGCAGACTCTTGTTACTTCGTGATTGGAACATTGTAATCATCTCTATCACCTCCTATAACTATCTGTTTATCTGTTCAGGCTCTATGCCATCACCAAATTGTGTGTGTGTTGTGGGGGGTGGCACAGTCATGTGTTGCCTAACAATGGGATGCATTCAGAGAAATGAATCCTTAGGCAAGTTCTTCGCTGAGCAAACATGATAGTGTGGACTTACACAAGCTTAACTGGCCCACTGCACTCCTAGGCTCTCTGGTATACCATACTGCTCCTAGGCTACAAACCTGTAAGGCATGTTACTATGCTGAATGCTGTAGGCAACTGTAACACAATGGTATTTGTGTATCAAAACATATCTAAACATAGACAAACGTACAATATAAATATTGTATAAGAGATTAAAAAAATGGTACACTTGTATTGGGCACTTATCATAAATGGAGCATGCAGGACTAGAAGTGGCTCTGGGAGAGTGAGGAGAGAGTGAATGTGAAGGCCTAGGATGGGGGTGGCGAACCTATGGCACGCGTGCCCAAAGTGGCACGCAGAGCAATTATTTCGGCACGCGGAGCTGTGAATACCATTTAAAAATTATTGTTTATGCTCTTATAGACATAAAAATAATCGATACCTCTATCTCACTCGATGGGTTGGCACACGAGTCGAGCAAGTATACTCTTATTTCATAAACTATGGCACTCAATCGCCAAAAGGTCCGCCACCCCTGGCCCTAGGACATCACTGTACACCACTATAGAGGTTATAAACACTGTTCACTCAGGCTACACTAAATTTTTAAAAAATATTTTTCTTCCTTTAATAATAAATTAACATTAGTTTATTGTAAATTTTTTACTTTATAAACTTTTTAATTTTTTTACCTTTTTGACTCTTGTATTAAGACTTAGTTTAAAATACAAAACATTGTACAGCTATACAAAAATATTTCATAAGCAATTTTCTATTTAAAATTTATTTTATTTTTTACTTTTTAAACTTTTTTTTTTAATATATTTTTATTTATTTATTTATTTTTGACAGGGAGAGAGAGAGAGATACAGAGACAGTGACAGAGAGAGAATTAAACTGGGGGAGCTCCCAGTTCAGCATATGGTTCCCAACGGGCCGGGGCCGGGATTCGATCCCTGGTCCCCAGCGCTGCAAAGTGAGCGCTTAACCCACTGAGCCATCCTGGCTTCCCCTAAACTTTTTAGTTACAAGCTAAGACACACACACACGCCTAGGCCTGCAGAGGGTCTGGGTCATCAGCATCACTGTCTCCCACCTCCATGTCTTGTCCCACTGGCAGGTCTTCAGGGTCAATAACACGCAGGGAGCTGTCATCTATGGTAACAGTGTCTTCTTCCGGAACACCTCCTCAAGGACCTGCCTGTGCTTTTTTGAGGTGTCATTCATTTCATAAATCTGTTCACGGTGGTTTACTTCTTTTTTTTTTTTTTTATCACAGGTTTGCTTGTAAGCAGATAATGCAGCATGAACATTCCTCTCTATTGATGAACACCTTTCAGTGTTGGGGTCCATGTTTTCTAACTTTTTAAGGAGCATGTTGAGGTTTGCAAAGGCTTCTACTAAAACCTTCAGTGTGACTTTTCTAAAAGGTTCTCCTTTTTCTTCTCTTGTACTTGCCTTTTCTCTTGCCTCTTCTTCATCTCTACATTTGTGTTCTAGTTACAAGTCCTCATTAGTCAATCCCTCAGGAACCACCTCTAGGAACTCCTCAATGTCATTTTCATCCATACCTAAATTAAAGTTGTTTGCCATCTCAACCACAGCCTTATTGATTTTTGCATCTACCTCATCTTTGGCAAATCATTTAAAGTCCTACATGAACCTCCTGAGTGCCTTCTTCCAGATGCCATTCATACACTCTTTGATGACATCACCCCAAGCCCAAGAAAGTTTCTTGATACATTCAGAGAATTGCATCAGTATCTTCTCAATATTTTTCTGTTACAGCAATAGCCTGGGCAAGTATCTTCCTCAGGCCTTAACAGCTGCTACAATGCCTTAATCCACTGGTTGGATCACCAATAAAGGGAGGATGTCTGGGAGCTACATCAACAATAAGCACAAGCTGAAACGCATGTTATTCTCCAAATGGTACTTCTCCATTTTGCTGGCACAGAAATTCAGGAGGGCACCTAGAAACAGGAGCTGGGTCATCCATGACTTGTTCCTGCAGTATATTGACAGCGTGTCTTCACTGGTATGCATCAGACCCTGGGTTCTCACTGTGCCAGGTCACAAACAGTTTCAATTTGAAGCCTGAAACATTGTCCCCAAGGAAGACTGTTATCATATCCTTAAAAACCTTGAAACCTGGCATTGACTTGACCTCCTTGTAGATGTAAGTCCTTTCAGGCATCTGTTTACACAACAAGGAGATTCCATCCACACTTAATATTCGCTCTGGCAAGTAATTTCCCTCCACAATCAGCTTATTTGGATTTTCCAAAATCCTTCAGCTCAGTTCATATCAACACTTGCAGACTCTTAACTCACTTTCACATTATGTAATAAATATCAATTCTTGAATCATTGAAACCACCTAGAGCTACTGTAGCTGGGCCCAGCCTGTTCTTTCAACATCACAAACAAACATTTTCTTTGGCCATGATTATCACAATACTAAGAAGCAAGGAAGCTAGGATGGCTCAGCTGGGTTAAACACTTGCTTTTCAGCCCTGGGGACCGAGGATTGAATCCTGGCTCCAGTCTGTGCAAACCCACATGCTAAACTGGGGTGTGCTTCCCATGTGGGAGGCCCCCAGATCAGTTCTCACCCCGCAGTTTGGCCCCTGGCTCGAGGGGGCATGCCTCCCATGCAGAAGGCCCCCAGCCCAGTTCCTGCCCTGTGTGGCCCCTGCCCACTTGTGTGATACAAAACCATGTCGAAAACTGATGATGTACAACTATGGAGACTGCTCTGGGCCCTCCCCCTTCTCTCTGTCTCTCTGTCTCTGTCTGTCTCTGTCAAAAACAAAAAAAATAAATCATAAGAGAAAAAAGAAAACTACATCTTTATGACATATTTGCAATTCAGGTCATCAGAAGTTTCCCCATGTCTAATAAAGGCCAGGCTCAAATTTTCATTAGTCTCATTGCCTTCAATGAAGCAGATTCTTTAACAGCTTTTGTGATTTTTTTCTTGTTTTTCAGGGTCATAACTATGGTTGAATGGGATGTGCCTGACTGGCAAGCAATAACCATCACTGATTTTCTACCTTCGTAGTCCTTATTTACTTTTAATTTCATTTCCAGGTAAATCACTCAACAAGGCCCCTTACTGGCAACATTAGCAGTGATTTTTGTAAGCTTAAGGGCCATGATGAACAAAACAACACAAGGTTAAATCACGCACAAGAGAAAATGATGCAATCAAGAGATGTGGTAAACATGAGACATGTGACTGCTGCTGCTGGCATAACACGGCATATTGTTTTACAATGAACTGTTTGTTTTTTTAATAAATAGAAAGAGTATGCTCTAAAACAATAATAAAAAGTATAGAAATATAGAATAGTAAATGCACAAGCCAATAACCCAGTTGTTTATTATCATCAAGTATTATATATTGTACATAATTATATATACTATACTTTTATAAGACTGGAAATACAGTAGGTTGTTTATACCAGCACCATCACAACACATGAGTAATGCATTGCACTATAACATTAGGACAGCTATGAGGCCACTAAGCAATAGGAATTTTTCAGCTTTATTATAATCTTATGGGACCACCACTGTATATATGGTCCATCATTGATCAAAATGTCATTATGAAGCACTTGTCTATATAAAGTTATATAATACATATTATATTTATGTCTACATATATGCCTATCATACCACAAGACTATATATATATATATATATATAATATAACATATTATATAACATATGATGCATATGAAATATATCTACATATGTACCTATCATATCATGAGACTATATATAAATATATATAATATAATATATTATATATTTCATACATTTATATATTTACATATATATAATTAATAAACATTCATTGACTGACCACTGGTTGCTCTGCTCACCACTGGAAATTCAATACTGAACAGACTCTGTATGAGCTGAATGTTTGCATGCCCTAAAAATTTGTATTTTGAAATCCTAAACGCCAATGTGATGTTTCTGAGGATATGGCAACTTTGGGAAGTGATTAAATTTAAATAAGTTAATAAGAGCAGTGCCCTCATGAAGGGATTAGTGTCCATATAATAAGAGAAAGAGCCATAAGAGCTCTCTTTCCATGCTTACAAACCAAGAAAAAGGCTACCTGAGGGCACAGCAAGAAGATGGCTATCTACAATTCAGGAAGTGGGTTCTCCCCAGATATCAAATCTGCCCACACCTTGATCTCAGAATCCTCATCTTCTAGCACTGTGAGAAATAAATGTCTATGGTATAAGCCACTCGATCTATGGCATTTTTGTCATAGTAGCCTGAGCTAACTAAGACAGACTCTACCCTCCCAGAGCTCACAATCTATGAAAAAGACAAGTAGGAAATAACCAAACAAAATAAATAAATGATCAATTTCAACTATGATAAGAGTTACAAGACCAAGGCACATGGCACTACAGAAGAGAAACTGGCAGGAGGGCAAGAAATACTTGCCTAAAAAATGGAGACCCAGTAGAAAGCCAAAGAAAGAGTAGACATTAAAGGAGTAAATGATGACCATACCTGGGACAGTAGTTGGGCTACAGGGTAACCACATAGGCCATGTTAAGGATTTGATCTTATTCTTCAGGTAATAGAAATTTATTTTAGCATTTAAAGTTTGAAAGAACATGATCATATTTGCCCACAGAAAAATTCTCTTTGGTTGCTGAGTAGAAATTATCCTGGAGGAAGATCAGAGTGGTTGGAAAAAGACCAGTTCAAAAGTGATTGTGGTAGTCCCGGGTGGACTGTTTGTAGCATGGATCATTGAGGATAAATGATATTATATGAGGGACACTTAGGAGATTAAATCAATAGAAGTTGGTGAAATATAGAAGTTGGCAAATACAAATCAAAGGAATTTGCTGGTATGTTGGGTATAGTGGATAAGAGGACAGGTTAAGACTGACTCTTGGATTTCCAGTTTATGCCATTCATTGAAAGATAGAAAACTAAGAGGACTAGGTTTTGATTGGAAATTGTGAAATTAGTGAGGAACTTATCAACTTTGAAGTATCTTCGGATCAACCAAGTGAAGATATCAAGACACTTTAATACATGAATCTGGAACATAAATGATCTATACAAAAGACAGAAATTCATGAGTCATTGCAGCTACTCCTCTTCCCTCATTCTTTCAATTCAGACATTATTGAATGCGTTCAGTGTGCCAGGCACTATATTAAACTCAGTGGACAGAAAAAAATAATAAGACACCATCTCTTCTTTCCAAGAACATGGCTTCCCTATTTCCTACAGAGTAAAAAGACTAAACAGTTCATATTAGTAATATTCAGGTTAAGTAATTCACAATCTAGCCCCAATTTATACTCCCCATCCCTATATGGCTAACCCCCCAGGTTCCAAAACTCTCCACGCCAATCAAACTGCTTGATGTATCTGCTATCCTCTCAGATAGAATGATGAGTTCCTGCCTCTACACTTGGCCCGTAAAATATCTTTCCTCTACCTCCCAACTCAGGATGCCTTCGTTTCTTTCTTCTACCTATGTAAAATCCTTCAGGAGTTGGGTCAGTTCAAATCCTTCTTTCTCACCAGATCCTTCCAAGAGTTGAATATGAACATGACAATTTCCTTTCTCTACAAACTTCACAGATGCATTTTCAAAGGGAACTCCTCCCCATTAATTTAGTTTGTATATTTTTGGCAAAGACAACATTCCTTGGCAGCTAGTTATACAGCAGGGTAGACATTGTTGCAAATGACATTAAGCCAAGTATAAAATGTAAATTATCTTCTCCCAAAGATAATTTTATCATTCTTTCTTTCTTATCCTATATCTAGAGAGTCTCCATTTTCACTATCACAATTTTCATATCTAAACATGTTTCTTTCACTTCCTTAGTCCTTCCCCCTTTTGAGAGGGAGGTTTATAAATTATAGCATTTAAAAGAGCTTGGTTTTGGGGGATGCCAAGATGGCTCAGCAGGTTGAGTGCTCATTTGTAGCCCTGGGGTCTGAGGATCGAGTTCCAGCCCCCGGCCCATGCGGACCCATCTGCTGAACTGGAATGTACCCCCAGTTCAGTTCTCACCGGGGCAAGCTTCCCATGTGGGAGGCCCCCAGTTTGGCTTCCACCTCAGTCATGTTTCTCATGTGGAGGCCCCTGGCCTGGTTCCTGCCCTGTGCAGCCCCACACCCACCTGTGGAGTAAAACTATATCAAAAACTAATGACACACAATGGAGACTGCTCTGGACCCTTCCCCTTCTCTCTGGCTCTCTCTGTCTCTCTGTTTCTCTGTCTCTCTCTGTCTCTCTCTGTCTCTCTCTCTCTCTCTGTCTCTCTCTCTCTCTGTGTCTCTTTCTCTCTGTCAATAACAATAAAAATATATTTTTTTTAATTATTAAGAGTTTCTTTTCACTTTTCAAAAAATGGTGTCACTATTTGTAACACAATGTCTCATATCTCCTATTCGAGGTTCCAGATTTTTCAAAAAACTTTCTGGGAACTATTTTATTGATGTACATTTTTATGATTCTGGGTAACTAAAATTCAAATGAAAAATAAAAAATAAATAAATTGTATAACTGATTGTTAAACTCAAACTGACTGATTAAAAAAACATAAAGTTTGAGGCTTAAGAAACTGAGAAATGTGTAGCCAAACGCATCACCACAATAAATAGAGTAAATAAAACACAACCGGTTAAGGCAAAACAGCACGTGCACAATTATAGGAGGAAACTTTACAACAGGAGTACAAGCTCGTGTCATGGCTTTGCACTTGGAGAAAGCCTTATACAACAGTACTTTTCAATATTTTACCAGCTTAACACAGAGAGAAACCATTTCACTCACTGCTAAAATTTATTTACCAATTGAAGAAAATGTAACAGTAATATAGCCATGCTGTAAAATATAGGAGGGGAAAAAAAGTCTACATATGTCTTCCTGGAAAAAAATTCAGAGCCATTCATAACAGGGGATAAGAAGCACATCAATCCCCAGAACTGAATTAGGAAGGGGCTCTTGAGTGATTCTTCACAGAACAAAAATGATCTTCCAAGATGATATTCTGTCTCTTCCCACACAGAAAAGCTTCAGGCTCGTTTTCAATGGAGGTCTCCTACTGAAGCTACCTTGAACCATGTGGAAGTGGGTGTAAAGACTGTATTTAAAAAGAGAATAGCTACCTTGCCTTGTGAGAGAGTCAAGAGAGTATAAAAGGGGAGATTTGGGCTGAGTGTTCAAGGATAGTGGGAGTTCACCAGGCCCTTTTGGTAGAGAGGACAAGGAGAGTGCAAAGGCATAGAGGTATGAAAGAAGGTAAATAGTTTACAGGTATGAGAAGAAAGGACAATAGGAAGGAAAAACACAAAATGTTGGGAACTTAAGACAAGAACTTGGAAGACAAGAACTAGGACATTTATAGTATAGCTCATGGGACATACGGAATTAATATTTTTTCCAAAAACAGATGTGTACTTTAGAACAATAACTGGGATATATGTGCTACTGACCACCTTTTTACCATATTAAGAGAAATACAAATTTGTATGTTGGGTCTGTGGGAGGTGCTAAGGGTAGAAACGTGCAGAGAGATGTGGGCAGCAGGGGGATCTGACTGTCTCGAGAGTTGTGCTGCTCAGCTGCTCCCTCCACAATGCAACAGGCTTGTGTGAGCAAGTCTGCTCTACGTCCAGACGCAAGAATGACCACCATGCAGGGGAGCTCAGCCATCTTGCAGTGAGAAGGACAGGTAAGTTTGTGCCACACAGGGCTATAAAAACCAGAGTTCCTGGACTGAGTCACTGGTCACATTCATCAGAATTAATACTCCATGTTCAGCTGCAGGGTATATCCAATGACAGCTAACGTGCTGAGCTCCATGTGTTAGCTAATGTTTTGAGTGTTTTGAATGGATTAATTCATAAATTCCTCCTAACAACCCTAGACATTGATACTATCACCAATCCCATTTTACAGATGAGAAAACTGAAACACATAAAAGTTAGGAAACTTGCCCAAGCCCTCACAGGTAGGAGACAGAGGAGCTGGCATGTCAACCCAGGCATGTGGCCCTAGTAAGGTGACCAAACATCCCGCTTTTTAACAATTTGTCCCGCGTCCCGCGGCGTTTTAAAAAAGTCCCGATTTTTGGAAAGAATGCACGACAAGCTAGGGAATGGCAGGAGATAGACCAAATTTTTAATCAAGAACCCCCTCCCCGCCGGTCAATGGTGTCCTGCTTTACCAATGTTAAAATCTGGTCACCTTAGAGAGGCAGTGCTCCGACGACACTATAAAAGTGAGCTTAGGCTTATGTCTTGGTCATCTCAAGCTGCTATAACAAAATACCATAGACTAGGTGGCTTAAACAACATTCTGGAGACAGGGCAGTCCAAGATCAAGGTGCCAGCCAGCAGGTCTGGCGTCTGGTAAGAGTGTTCTTCCTGGTTTGCAGAGTCACCTTCTTTCTGTATCCTGACATGGCAGAGAAAAAGCAAGTTCCAGAATCTTCTTCCTCTTCTTTTTTTTTTAAATATATTTTTTAATTTATTTATTTATTTATTTATTTATTACAGAGAAAGAGAGATACAGGGACAGAGAGAGAACGGAACTGGGCGAGCTCCCAGTTCAGCATATGGTTCCGCACGGGCCGGGGCCAGGATTCGATCCCTGGTCACCGGCACTGCAAAGTGAGCACTTAACCCACTGAGCCACCCCGGCTTCCCCACTTCTTCTTCTTATAAGAACATTAATTGATCATGAGGGCCCCACTCTCAGGACCTCACCTAAAACTAATTACCACCAAAAACCCATCTCAAAATACCATCACACTAGGGGTTACAGCAGGTGGGTTTTGCAGGGACACAAACATTCAGTCTGTAACAGCTCGCACATTCTTCACTTAGGAGGAAACACTATAAACCTACTCCCTGGGACAGGTTGTGCTAAATATACGACATCTTAATACTATAGAGGAATGGGGATGCAATAACATTTAGAAGGTAACTAGAGTGAACAGACCAAAAGGAAGTAGACATGTTCTGTGGAAGAGACAGCACTGCCTAACTTTTTCAGTAGTAAAGGCTGTTTTCTAAAAAAGAGCCACGTCTCTGAAGAGAACCGGTTGAAGAGACACATGGCACCATGGAAACAAAGCATGAGGAGTAGCGGCAGACACAATGCCAAAGAAATGTCTAGAGAGAACCGGAATGAAGGAGTCAGATGAAGGCTGAGGTAAGTTTTACAGGCCACATAGAAATTACCCATGGGAAGAGCATGGGGGTTCATTCCAGGCAGAGGGAACGAGAAAGAGAAAGAGAGAGGGCTGGGTACACACAAAAAATAGGTCAATATGTTCAAAGATAATGGCCCAATCAACTAATATCTAATGTGTTCTATTAAAACCTTCAATATCCAATGTCCAAATCTACAAGTGGGATACTACCTCTCTAATTCACAAAACTGTTTTTAGCATTAATTAGGTCCTCAGAAATCCCCTTTTGGTTTCCTCCATGAGGACAGATAGACATACATCTTGATGCATATACATGTATATTTTTGTCTGTAACTATTGTGGAATTTGAATCGATAAATTAAGTAATGATGCTCTATCAGGACGAGTCCAGAAGTGGCCGGTTCCTCGGATGTGACAGGAAGAGGTGGGTTCTTATATTGCTAATAAATAATCTGATCTTTGTCGCTCTTCCCATCTCTCAAAGTAATCAATTCTAAAAGGTAAAGGTATAGCAAGAGAAAACGTGGGGTGGGTGTGGGGCGATTTTATTTGGCTTGGTGCTATCTGGAGCTTACAGTGCTTCGTTCTCACAGATGCTTTAGTAATATGTAAACTGTTAGGATTAAGTGGCTCCAGCTGGTGATAATTAGAACTGGAGCGAATGCAGAGACAGAAAGCAGAGGGGGGAGCAGTTGGGGAGAGCTCCATTACCCTCCAGGAAGAAGCTGATTTTCTATTTCATTTGTCTCCAGGACACCATCACCTCCCACCTCTCACTTTTCATCTGTCTCCACCCACCCCACCCCATTTCTCCATGGGCTGGCGGTGCAGCAAGATTAATCCAACCTGCCTTTTGTATCTGCTATGCTGTTTATGCTGATTCTTTGCCATAAACATGAAACCTGACTTCTTTATTACTCAACAAATAGGACTGACTTAACATATGTTTGGCATGGGGGCATGGGTGGTTGTTAATGACATAGTAGTAGACAAAGTATATAAATTTGGCCTCCCATCACAGTTTAAATTCCAGTAGGTGGTATTAAGTGAATGGTGTGCTAAGAGCTGTACAGGCAGAAATACAGGAAACTACAGAAACTTGTAAACCTAGAAAAGGAAAGCCCAGGGTGGGCTGGTGTGTGGTGGGGGTGGGTCAGTGATAGTTCAGAGAAAAAGGAGGACTTGTAAAACATCACACAGAGGAGAGAAAACATTGTCTAAATAAGGAACTGAAAAATAAATCAATATAACCAGAACATTCAGTGGAAAATTGCTTGGTGGTGAAAGATGTCTCAGATATAATATGTTTGAGATGTGTGTGCAACATCTAAATAGAAACATCGAGTAGACAAGGGCATATATGGGCCTGAGACCCAGGAGAAAGGTTGGGTTCAGACCCATAGCTTTCTGATTTACCAGGTGGCTCTTTTCTTTGTCACAGCACACTTAAGAAATACATTAATTGGAAGGCAATGAGAATATTTGGTGGGGTTTTTTGTTTGTTTGTTTGTTTTTAAGAATTGTCACTAATGTGGAGGAAGTTTGAGGTTAGAGGCAGAAAATTTTATTTTTCCTGTTGTTGTGTTGTCTTGCCTTAGAAGGACTTATTTTATTGATGGTCTACTCTGAAATCAATTGAAACCAAAATGAGGGCTCATCCTTTGTTTGGGCAAATAGCTACAAACTTAGTTCTCCATGCTAACAAAGGCTTTATTTCCTTTGTTGAAAGTTCTTTGTCATCATTTTCTAACATCATTTTCTAACTATAATTGCTATTTTCCCATTGACTTGAAAAATAGAATTCAGCGTTAAATTAATGATAGGAAGTTAACATCCACCAAATTTAAATTCTGCATCAAAAAATTATAAAAAAAAATAAATGATTTCATCTCTACATTTTATTTTCATGTCTCACACCAATTACAGTAAAAAGAAACTTAGACATGTTTTAAATATTCTGAGAAGTAAAAAGAGTTATTCTTACAAAGAGGTACTTATATTTTTTCTCCAAACCTTAGTCAAGGTCTATTCAGTCTCCGTTGTCACATTAGAAAAATCCCGTAGTTTGCAAATATCTTCTCATGTCTTTTCCCAAGCTTCAGTAGCTTTACGTGTAAATGGTATCACCAATAATCACATTTTTAGCTACATCTCTCTCACCCCTAAAACTCTTTACTGGTTTTCTATCTGACTAAGTTTCAAGAATTATATCCTTTTCCTCCTGTGATATCTAATCTTTACCTAGTTTTCTTTTCTGCTTGTTGTTATATCTTTTTGTATAGTGTCCCAGACTTTCACAAAGTTGTTCCCTAAGTATAAAGCTATTTCACATTTTAAAAGCTGAGCATAAAGTCACATAAAAACAGCAATCTATTGAAAAGAATTACAGAGATTTAAACTATAACTTTCTAATCTTACTCATATATTGGTAACTAAAACAGTGAAGCTCCTTTCAAAGGGAACTTAAAAGAAGGACTAATTGAAGTTGGTGAAATAAAGGTACTTACTTATAAGCCATCACTTATTAATTTAATAAATATTCACTATGTTTCCCTTCATAAAATTTTCACATCATACACGTGAACAGAACGCTGTAGGGTTACGACCTGATTCCTTCCACTCTGTGATAACTCTTGCACTCAGAGCAGCCTTTCAGCACTTCCTGAAAAACAACTAAGCTGTCATTAGATGATGGCGCCACCTCGTGGCTAGTTAACAAATAGGTTAAAGGCCATGTCTCTTCAAGTTCTCTCTCAGGCAGCAACCTTTTTCCATTTCTCTTCCCTGCTTATTTCCAATTCTTACCCTAGTATTTCACAAATTTATCTTATTCTTCCTATCTTCTCTGTTCTCTGTTCAATTTCTGAGAAAATAAACAAACACACCAGCCTAATTGTGGCAAATAAGCAAGAAGAGAATACCAGTTGTATATTTGTATCAAAAAAAGTCATGAGATGGAAGACATGAAGAAAGAGTAGTAACAGAAGTTTCAACAGACATTTTCCTCTATTCCACATCATCCCTTAACTTACTTAATTTACTCAAGTAACAAATTGTAAAACAAAAAATATCTTCCTAAGTACTAGGACAGGAGTAGTTTGCTTTCTTACTATAAATGAGCATGGCTGCAGCCAGTTCACATATGGGAGAATTTTGAAATTTGTAGGCTAATCTGAGAATTTCTGCCAGTTCTGACATTGTTCCTTTATGGAATTGCATTTTGAATTCAGATAGTTTTTATTATGGCCTTTTAATGTAGGAACTTCTGATACTTCCAACTTGGTACATCATTTTTTTTTAAAAAGTTGTTTCCAAAGATATTTGAACTAGTATGGCTCAGAGATTGGTCTATAAAATGAGAATAATAAAACTTATTCTTTCTTTTTCAGGAAGAATTTGAGAAAATATTTTACTGTAGCTAATATAGTATCTGAGAAACATTACATGTTTGATTTACTCTACCAGGTGAATATTTTGAAAACAGATATACAATTGAACTGATGAGCCATATGTTTGTTTTTAGGTCATTTTCTTACAAGTATTTAGAAACAAATCACAGCTAAAATTCCTAATATGAAAATGAGATGATTGATTTAGGTGATCTCTGAGTTTACACCTAGGTCTAAAAATACCCTACAACTCTGACAATGCTCAAAATCTCTATCACCACTGCACACAACTCACATAAACCACTTCATAATCCAATATCTTCTATAGTTTCAGGGCACAAAATAAAAGTATTTTTGCCAATGCATCACTCCCCATTTGCAGAATTTTTTTTCCTATGAGGCAAGTTATTTTTTTATTTTTATTTTTTTTAATTTATTGTTAAATTTGATGAGGTTACATTGGTTGGTAACAATTAGACAGTTTACAGATGTACAAGTCCACCTCACATCATTCATGCATCGTATTATGTGCCCATCACTCAGTATCAGTTCCCCTTCCATCACCTTATATCTAGTGCCCACTCCC